>OX451735.1:21733865-21999763 GCA_948472305.1 Vicia faba
CCCTCCATACTTTGAGTTTTGCTCCTTTTGAGGGATTACCAAGCACCTTTATTTGTGTTCCTTTTGTGGTCATGAATATTGTTTTTATTTCTTCATTTAACTAATAAAATGCAATGTTTGCTTGTCTTGCTTGTTATCCATGTAGGTAAGGGCAATGAGATTTAACAAGTTACTCCATGGGTTCATGAGCTTATTTCCATGCCCTAGTCAATATAGCTTGATAAGTTCAAACCTCACCATTGGATTGGTTTTGGTAGAATTGGCATGGCAAGGTTGCTTTGGTTCATCACATTTCAAGGTTATTAGATTTGACTCAAAAGTACAAGGGGTTGATTGGAGAAGTTGTCATGTTTGGACAAGGCCTTGTTCCTATTGGTCACAAGAGCATATTTCTCTCAAAATTCAAGATATGGAAGTGGTTTTGGTGGCTATGAGTATTCATTATCATCCTCAACAACTTCTATTCACAAAGCAAGAATATTTGTACAAGAAGTTTGTTCAAACTTGTCAAAGTTCCTCAAGGCATTTTCTTGATCTAGAAGCTAGGGTTTTGAACTTCAAAGGAGTATATCTTGCTCACCTTTTGGTATTTTTTAGTGATTCCAAAGACATCATTCTCTTTAAAGGGTTATAAACAAATCACTTCAAAATTTCCAAGGAGTTTTCATGTGGAAGAAACTTGGTGAAGAAGAAAGACTACAAGTCATCCAGATGAATCCACAATTTTTACATAAGTAACTTCAAATGATCATAACTTGGTCAATTTTTATCACCTTGAGTCCATTCTTTTTCCATAATGATATTTAAGATGTGAAGTTTATGCCTTCTTTTATGTGCAAAGTGGGAAAATGGATGGAGGTTGCCTTAAATATGCAAAAGATTATAGGTCATTTCATGATTTTTGGCCAACTTCAACAAGTCATAACTTGCTCAATTTTTGGATATTTTGAGTGGTTTAAGTTTCAAAATATCATTAAAGAGATCTACTTCATTCCATAATTTTTGGTCAAGAGCAAATTTCAAGTGGAAGGCCATGTTTAGATGCAAAAGATTATAGGTCATTTTTGAAGAAGAATTTGAAATATTTCTAAGTATGGAAAGTCAACCCTTTTTCTTCAACTTTGACTCAATGCAACTTTCAGCTCAAGCATCCATTTAACTCCATTTTTTTCCATTGCAAAGCTTGTAACCTCATATTTCTAAAGCATCAAGAATCATGCCCTAAGACCCCTTGAGTTGGAAATGCCATGGATTTGAATTTGGTAACTTGAAACTGAATTTTCCACAAAGTCAGAATTTTAAAATCCATAATGTGACTTCTAAACACAATATTTATTCACATTTTTTATTTAAACTTGATTAGAAAACTTTCCATAATTGATTAGCACCCCAAAACGCAAGATTTGGTTGAGTTTTGATGGAAATGAAGTCACACTTCACTCGTGCTCGACCTTCACTCAATTTCCCTCCAAACTTCCTTGTTTATTCCAATTTTCATTCCCATTCACTTCCCTATAAATAGAGGGTCATCTCCCATTCATTTCTTCAAGCTTTAAGAGCCAACAACACCCTGCCAAAACTTCACACGAACCCATCTTTTTTGAATTCAGTTTCTGAGATTTAAGCTCCCTTTTCCAAAATTCTTTGCGCATTCATCATCCTTAAGCATCATATAAACTCTCCAGCACTTAAACCAATCAAAACGAGCCATAATTCAAGCTACAGAAGTCCAATTTCAAAGCTTCTTCCTTGAACTTCGAAAAGGTAGAATTCTCCACCATTTGGATCCAAATCAAGCACTAATCTATTCTACTCCTTCTCCCGATTCTAATGCTGCTTACATTTTTTAAATCCATTGAGAATTGAGAGAGAAATATCAAATTGAAGGTGCTCGCGATGGTGGTTTTAGAATCGTCTTGAAGAGACGAGTTCAATGATACTAGCTTGGGATCCTAATTTTTCCATTTGAAGGATCTCACAAAATCCCCATTGCAGGGTGTCTGGAGGTTGAAGACGATGACATGTCTCGTCTCAGCCAATGATAGCATGCCAAACGTTTTAATTTCATTGGTTGCCATTTTTCTGATCCTATGTGTATCTCACTAAGGTCCATATCAAGCACAACGCGTCTGGTCCACTAAATCAGCTTACTAACGCGTTTTGACTATGATCTGATGGTCCACATCTTTTTGGTTTTATTTTATTTTCTGATTTTATATTTTTATTGATTAAATTTTCAAAAATTCATAAATCTTTTATTTTTTATCCAAAAATCATGAATAAATTCACAAAAATAATTTGAATTATTTCTGATCTCATGACTATTTTTTCACATTTTTATTTTGACATTTGATATTTTTTTCATTTTTTGAATTATTTGCTTTCTTTTAATTACTTAAAAAATACTTTCTGACATTTTTTAATTCTGAAAAAATTCATAAATATTATTTTGCATATTTTTGACTTTCTGAAAATTTTATGGAGTTTTATATTGAGGTTTACTATTTTTTACCTATTTTCTGTTTGTTTGAGAAATTTTAAATAGTTTAAAAATAGTTTCTGACTTTTAAAAATTACCAAAAATTTTATAAAAATATTTGGATCCATTTCTGATTTTTCTATGGCCTTACTTTTTCTTTCTTGATTAATTTGAACATAGTTGATATTTTTCTCCTCTATTTTGATTTTTAAACATTTTTTTAAACCCTTTTTATGTATATATTAAATATAATATTATTTTGTGATTATTTTCTGGCTGGCTTAAGTTGAATTTTTGATCATGACTTTATTAACATCATTGGATCTTGGGTGTTAAGTTCAACTCCACCAAAATGGATGAATGATTTTAATAATAGTCTGATTAAATTTTTGTTCAAAAGTGGTTTATTCATTTTTCCCATCCCCTCTTCATCTTATCCTTTTCTTATTGCACTAGGTGTTATTGGAGCATGATCTCTATATCATGTCTCAAAACAAATGGTGCATAAATTGCTATTGATCGGCCTCAAAATAGGTGCGACTTCTATATAAGTCCACTTACGATTGCTTAACATAGCGCTAAATTTTGTCTCGATTCGAATAAATGATCATTCGTGGCCCAAGTATGTTAATTTGATCTCTTTGATCCAATAACCTTGAGATTCATTGTGTGGAGGCTTTGGTTCTACCAATCTTGTAATGGATCTACAACACCTTTTGTCAACGCGGATCACTTAAACATTGTTGATCATTAAATGGTACTTATGAGAATTCCAAATGGATGATATACTTGACAAAAAGCAAATGCAACTTTTTGTTTGGAGGCTTTGGTTCTACCAATCCTCTAATGAGTTCCAAATACAAGTTTCAAGATGGTTGTCCAACTAACCACTAATTATTGACTTGTTTTACCTTATGCTTTTATTCTTTTTTATGCTTTTTGTACTATTTACTTTTAGCATTTACATTTCATGCCATTTTCATCTTTGCTCGTTTGAGCATTTATTTTCTTGCCATTTTTACTTTGCTCACTTGAGCTTTTCTTTTCCTTTCTTAAGATACTTAATAATCAACATAAACCTTAAAAAATCTTTAATGGTACTTGGACTATTTGGTTACTATCCTTGGAATTATTGAGCATAGGACCTTTTCTTGGACTTAGGATTGGAAACCTTGACCTATCTTTGAGACTTTGTGACTCTATCTGATTATTTTGTCTGGAGTTCTTGAGGTTTACCTCAAGACACTGGGTTGCTTGTTTGTTTTTGTGTGCGGATTTTTGTGATTACATCCTCTGTTTGTAATCTGGAATTCACCCGTATACAGCCGTTACTCTACCCAATTTTTGTGAAGACTTAATACACTTGAAGTTTGGTTCTCTCAAGAGGTCTAGTATTTTTGCTTGCTTGGTTTCAATCCAAGGAATGGGAATTCTGTCTTGGATCATAATGTCAAGTATTGGCTTCTTGTTGGTTAGATGGTTCCTATCTCTAGCTTTTACCTTGTGCTTTAGAATAGTCCCTTCTTCTCCTCCCATCTTCTTTAATTTCAAAAATCTTCTTTCCTTTTTGAAAACTCTTCTTGTTTTTAAACTTGAACCACTTTCATAACAAACTTGGACTTATGTCCCTGCATTTTCAAAACATTTTTATAAATAAACTTAAATCAACTTAATAATACCTTGACATTTTTTGTGAAAAGACTAAAAGTCAATCAATCTCATTTCAAATCATTTTGCCACTTTGGCTTTTTATCTTTAAAACTTTTCTTAAAAGATTAAACTCTTGTCAATCCTTGCAGTGATGCAAACAACTATACTTCTACAATATGTAGTGAAGAGAGATATTTTCCACTTGGGTGTTGAGTGAGGCATTGTTGATTTTGAAATCCAAACCATATCCTCCACTTTGAGATGATGCAAATTCTCATTTCTCATGATTATGGGTAGTAGGTATGTTTTCCACACGGACAATGACGATGATGTTTTATCTCATAAAATTGACCAACACACTTGTGTTTTAAATTTTTAAAAGAGGAACTATGTGTGCCCTGATCCCTTATTGCACGAAAGGTGGTACGTAGGCACTAAAGGTTCGCAACCGCCTCGAGTGCAAAAATTATAAAATAAATATATTTATTTTCTCACCTCCACCATCCATTTTTTATACAATAGTTTTTATAGCCAAAATATACAGATTTTACAAAGAGGCTCATGCGGAGTACCGTAGATATTTAGGGTGCTAAAACCTTCCCTTTGCATAACCAACCCCCTTACCTTGAATCTTTCCCCCTCTTTTTGGGTTATTAGCTCTTTTCCCATTCCTTTGGAAATAATAAAGCGCGGTGGTGATTTATATTTTGATTTGTATAAAGTCTAGTCAATCCAATGGCTTAGTCTTGAACATTTCTACCGCTACGTCATGGACGCCTATTCGGGCTATAACCAAATCCCAATGGCAATGAGCGACAAACACTGCACTTCCTTCATGACCAGCTCGGGCAATTATTACTACAACGTAATTCCCTTCGGTCTGAAAAACGCAAGAGTAATATACCAGCGGATGATGAACAAAGTCTTCCGCAACGAGATCTGAGATATGCTTGAGGTATACATGGATGGCATGATTGTCAAAACTCGAGTAGACACTGGCCATGTTGCTCATCTCAGAAAAGTCTTTGCCCAAGCAAAGCAATGTAGAATGAGGTTCAACCCCGAGAAATGCACCTTCGGGGTTAAGGCGGGCAAGTTCCTAAGTTTTTACCTAATAGAACGAGGAATCGAAGCCAACCCCGACAAGTGTCGGGCATTCTCCGACCTCCCTACACCTAATTCAAAAAAATCCATACAAATCATGAATGTTATGCTTTCCTCGCTCTCCCGTTTCGTTGCAAAATCCGCTTAACACACCCTTCCATTTTTTAAACTCCTCCGCAAGGAGGCAGCTTTCGAGTGGACCGAGGAATATGAATGAGCCCTCCTCCATCTCAAGTAGATCCTTTCACAACCACCCATACTATCACGACCACTAGAAGGGGAGACATTATTCCTGTATTTGGCTGTGTCTGTCAAAACCGCCAACGTGGCCCTCATTCGCAAGACTCATGACGGTTAAAAACCCATGTATTTCACGAGCAAAGCACTTCAGGGACCAGAGGTCAGATACCAACAGATCGAGAAGGTGGCTTTGGCCCTCGTCAATGCGGCGAGAAGGTTCAGACACTACTTCCTTGCACACACGATCATCGTATAAACAGACCATCCCGAGAGACAGATCTTAGGTCGACCAAACATGGCAGGTCGAATGCTAAAGTGGTCCTTGGAGCTTTTGGTGTTCGACATCCAGTACGAAAGCAGGAAGGCTCTGAAGGCCCAAGCTCTAACCGACTTCGTCGCGGAGATGACCGCTCAGCACCCCCCACAGGGAAGGAGCACAAGTGGACCATCTTTGTGGATGGAGCGTCTAGCTCGACTGAGAGTGGAGCAGGAATCCTCCTTGAAAACGAGGAAGGCATCGTAATCGAACACTACCTCACTCTCTCCTTTCTGACCTTGAACAATCAGGCAGAATACGAGGCTTTGTTTGCAGGTCTAAGACTGGTCAAGGATTTGGGTGCTCGTGAGATACAAATTTTCACTGATTCCCAACTTTATGCGTCTCAAGTTCAAGGGGGATACCAGTCTAAGAACAACAACCTCACTGAATATTTAAACTTGGTCAAAGAACATATGAAAATGTTAGACCGAGCAGAAATCACACAAGTTCCACGCGAACAGAACACACAAGCCGATATACTTTCAAAGCTCGCGAGCACGAAAAAGAAGGGCAGAAACAAGTCAGTCATACAAGAATCCCTGTCTCGCCCGAGCATGGAAAGGTCCACGGCTCTTCTCTAAGTGAATGTCGTCAGGGATAGCTCATGCTGGATGACCCGGTGCTCAACTTTCTAACGAAAGGGGAACATCCCCTAGACCAAAGAGAGGCAACCATTACCAAACGACGTGCATGCTCGTACATGGTTCTCAAACACAAACTTTACCATCAGGGATTCTCCATCCCACTCCTTAAATATGTCGAAGAGTCTGCAGTCCCTGAGATATTGTTGGAAATCCACGAGGGAATCAATGCCTAACACATGGGCGGAAGATCCCTAGCACGAAAGGCCCTTCGAGCAAGGTACTATTGGCCGACCATGCAACAGGACGCCAAGGAGCGTGTTAAGAAATGCAACAAGTGCCAGAGGCATGCAGACATGTGAAGAAGTGAAAAACACAAGAAGGGGGGTTGAATTGTTAAAACTTGAAATCAATTGCAATGAACACGATATTTTTATCCTGGTTCGTTTGATCTCAAACTACTCCAGTCCACCCGTCAAGGTGATTTCGCCTCTCTCCAACGAGGTCTTAATCCACTATATTCAACTGAATATTACAATCTGCTTTAACAACTGTTAAAGCCTTCTTCATGCAAACCACAAACCGGTTTGTCAAGGAATCACGTTCTTACAAAGAATTGAAATCTAGGTGTGTGAATGTTTTCTACAAAACAGTTTATCACAACTGTGATATTACACAACTTAAGCTTATGGAAACTAGATTTCTAAAAATAATTGAGTAAGGAATTTTTGGAGCTTTTAGCAAACTGAGAATAAGAAGATGATGAATAACTTTTAGGCGTGTGAATTAATGTAGAGCATTAGCCGATTCAATCTTCATTGACTTGTTTATATAGCATTGAAATTGATGAACGTTGGAGCAATAATCTTGATTCCATGCCAATAACAAACTTTCCTTATTAAGCAGATCTTGTCTGGAATGATGCTGTTGGTAATAACTCGTCTTGAATGCACAGTGTCGTTGCTACTAAAGCATGTTCTGGCTTTGGCTCATTCTGACGCTGCTTAAGTGCTGATGAACTGTTGTTGTCTTTATCAGAGTTCAGAGTGTTGAGCGCGGTTCTGTTCATCAAGCTTCAGCATAAGCGTGAGTTGTTCTTCTGATTTTGGTATCTGATATAGCATCTTCTGATGATGATGTTGATATCCAATATTCCGATGCTGATTATGATGTACTCTTGCTGATACCTATCAGAGTTTCTGCAAAACAGAAAGTAATATTTTAGGTAGCAAATAGTTCTTACATGAATCACATAATTTATATATCTTTTCATTTTGTTATCATCAAAACTAAAACTTAGGGTAGTAGATTCAAACTTTGTTCTAACAATCTCCCCCTTTTTGATGATGACAAAAACTAGATATTTTTTAATTGAAAATAGCGTGAAAAAGTATCAGAGATAACTAAATGATACGTTGCATCAGAATTAAATAAGGAGTTATCAAAGATAAGGGATAAAGAGATATCAGAGATAGGATCGGAGCTACTCCCCCTGAATTTATTACTTCCCTTTTTAATTCCAAGAGTTCTTCAGGATCAGATCTTTATTGTCTTTCTTTGAACATCAGAGTGTTAGAGCTTCAGATCAGAATATCAGAGCTTTGACTATCAGAACTTCAGAGTATCAGAGCTTTGCTTTGGATCAGATTATCTTAGCTTTGGGCTTCAGTGTATCAGAGAGAATTCTTGTACCTGTAGACTTATGTAAAAACAGAAGACATTCAAGTATATCAGAGTTAGAATGTTTGAGACTTTTTGTCTCAGTAATCCGTTATGAAAAATATCATCCTTGTTCTCCCCCTTTTTGTCAGCAATCAAAAAGTGTAAGTGATGTGCTAAAACGATAAGAGCAAAAAAACTTGTTATATTAAAATATTCAGAGCCAGACAAAACAGTACAGAAGATATGCAAAGAAAACATGAAAATCTAAGGTTGGGGAGGAAAGCGTGTGAACAGAGTCTCCAGTATTGCTTTAATCTGATCAGCAGTTTCAGTCTGCTTGTGCACCATGCTGACTACTGTATCTATCTTGTTGTCCTGCACATCCATCCTTTCCTTCATCTTCTGATCAATTTCATCCATCCTTTGCTGCAAATGAATATCATTCAGCTTCAGCTCTTCCAGAGTCTGCCTGTCCAAGGCAGCTTGAGAAACATCAGAAGCAGGGAGCTTCTGAGAGCTTTCTGCAACATCTTCAGCTTGTCTGACTTCAGCTTGAGTTGTCTGATCTTCTTCTGGCTGCACTTTTGAAGCTGGACGCTTCTCAGACCATGGCTCACTATCCAGAAGGAGCACGTCTTCCTGTGGCAGCTGACTTTCAACTTCCTTCAGCAACTTGCTGAAGTTCTGTTGTGCTTGCTCATAGTTGATATCCTGCAACTTGAGGGCTTCAGCACGTACCCATATTCTGAAACGTGACCAGAGCTGGTCTGAGGCAGCAGGATCAATCATTCCAGGGCAAACTTGCTTCAGAGAAGCAATCAACTGCTGCAAACCTGTTTCAAAATTCTCAATGCCAGAGCCAACATCTGGCTGTTTTGGTTTTGGAATGGCTATTTTATTTTTGAGATCAGCAAGACGGTCAAGGATTGTTAAATCGATGAAGGTCCTGCTGGGGTCTTCTGTAGTTTGTTTGGGAGATGTTTGTTTGGGAGATGGAGTGGGAGAATCAGAAATAATAATTGGACTGTTTGGGGTTTTTGGAGTATTTGGAGGGGTAGTTTCTGGCGAGGATGGCAGCTGGGCCATGGTTACAGTTGTTCCACATGGCAGCTGAATTGCCAAGGGTTGTGGCTCAGAGGATTGAGGAGAATGAGGTTCAGGTGATGGAGTTTCAGAATGATGAAACTCAGGTTGTGGAGAGGGAGGAGGAATTGCTGGTTGTGGAGAAGGAGGAGGAATTTCTGGTTGTTCAGGAATTTAAGGTTCTTCTGGTATGGGTGAGAGAGGTTGTTCTGGTTGAGGAGAGTGGGTAATTTGTGGTTCAGTGTTTGGATTATTTGAGAGGTGATCAGAAACACGTTGATCAATGTCAGACAGAACTTTGTCAAGTTCTGATGTTGTTGAAGTTGTTGGTTTGGGATGTTTGGTGCGGGGTCTTCTGAGAGTCAGTGCCTCAGAAGGGTCATCTTCTGGTTCGGTTTTAACTATAGTTGGTATGGGGATTGGAATTTCATGTGAAGCTGGAGTTGGGATTGATGTTGGGATAGCAGAAGAATTTAAAACAGAAGCAGCAGATAAATTACCTCTTTTCTTGGGAGTCTGCTGGGATGATCCTTCTGAAGTGGCCTTCCTTTTCTTCGTCTTCTTCAGTGTAACTTCTGGTTGAGGTTGGTGCAGATCTTTGATATTCAGCTTGGGATCTGTACCATCAGCCTTGCACGCGTCCAAGTATCTGAGAACCACCACTGGTTTAGATTCTATCTCAGAAAATAATGGAAAGTCGCTCAGTGGGACTCTTCTGCTGGTGATGTCAGCAATAGGAGTAACGCTGGGTTCCTTTCTGATATTCTCTATTAATTTCATTTTCTTCAGATTCTTCACGTTCAGAGGCTTGCCAACAGTTGGTTCAATAGTACTTAACTCCTGAGCTTCTATAAGGTGCTCTATCAGCCTATTCTCGGTCAGAATATCTGATATTAACCTTCCAAAGGGTATCCAATCCCTCTTTGTTCTTTCTTCTTCCCTGGTCTCCTTCATGCTTGTTCTGAGATGATTAAACAGAAGATGAGCCAAGTTGATTTTAACCTTCTGATTAATAAAGTAGATCAGAAACTGCTGATCTATATTTATATAATCAGGGGAACTTGTTGGCTTCCTATGATTAAAGCACTCCACAATGATCTTCGCCCAAACTCTGTGGTGATCCTTTAGGTCTCTGATTTTGCTGCTGGGCACCCCAAGGGTGAAAATTTGTTCTGCTATGACACCAACGTCAGAGCATCTTTCAGCCATATCAATACAGCGGACGCCACCGCTATTGTAACCAATCAATTTTGCTATGTGATCCTCAGTGATCACAATCTTCTTTCCCATTATGTAGGAGGTGACTTGATGCGTTGAAGAGGATGCATGAATCCAGAACTCCTTGACCAAAACTGGGAACGTTGGTCCAACCAACCTGTCAAAATATCTCTCCCATTTCTGTGCCCTAACTTCTTCTGTCAAGTCAAAACCATTCTCTTTCAGACTGCCAAAGTCAATAATCAGTTCAGACAACACTTCTAGATTCTTCACTGGTGTAAGGAGTGTTCTGAATGGAACTTGGTACTGTTCAGAGGAATCTTTCTTCTGAGAACTTGCAGAAGCATTGCTGGAGGTTGCCATGTTCACACTTAGGGTTTTTCTGAGAAAACTGAGAAAATGGGTTTAAGTTTGAAAGAGATGAACACAGAAAATGCAGAAAATATTTGAGAGATTATGAGAAACGGTAAAGGATTAATGTGAGAAGTTAAAGTGCTTAAATATATTTCAAAATACTTTTTGAAAATGTAAACGGTTTCAAGAAAGAGAAAATAAAATCATGATTACGTTTTTAAAACATGATTACTTTCATTTAATGCTTGCTGATTTTGGGGGATTTGAGAAAGATACTTGAAACGGTTACCAGACATGTGTCTCAATGCACCCAATCAGCGTTTTGCCTTCTCAGAAGCGTGCACGCGTTCTGCTTCAGAGATTTGCTGATGATTGGATGACACTTGGTTAATTTAGTGATCAACACGTCTATCCTTGAGCTGAAACGCTCAGATCTTTAAGACTAGCATCTAATACAATCTGCATGTTCTTTCTTTCTAAAAAGAGATTGATCAGAAGTTCACAGTAAAACAAATACATTTTGAAGATAAATATATAGAATTAAAGCATTTTCACTCTGGGCAGATTTTCATGCTGAGATGTTTCAGAATGAAATTGAACCTATCTTCAGAAAGAGGTTTAGTGAAGATATCAGCCCATTGATGGTCTGTATTAATAAATTTTAAATTCAAAATTCCTTTCTGAATATAGTCCCTAATGAAATGATGTTTTATTTCTATATGCTTAGCTCTAGAATGTAAAATGGGATTCTTACTTAAGCAAATAGCAGAAGTATTGTCACAGAGTATAGGGATGTTACTCTCAAAAATCTGGAAGTCTTCAAGCTGACTTTTCATCCAGAGCATTTGTGTGCTACATCCTGCTGCTGCTATGTACTCAGCTTCTGCTGTTGATAGCGCAATTGTGGATTGCCTTTTGCTGGACCAAGAGATCCGATTTTCTCCCAGAAACTGGCAGCTTCCAGAAGTACTTTTACGCTCTACTCTGTCTCCAGCAAAGTCAGCATCGCAATAGCCTACTAAGCTGTAATCACTAGATTTTCTATAAAATAAACCCAGATTAGTAGTACCTTTCAGATACTTGAAAATTCGCTTAACAGCTGTTAAGTGAGATTCTCTAGGATCTGATTGGAATCTAGCACAAATACATACGTTGAATAAGATATCAGGTCTTGAAGCTGTCAGATAAAGGAGAGAACCAATCATACCTCTGTAGACCTTCTGTTCTACCTTTTTGCTTACCTCTTCTCTTTCCAGAATGCACGTGAGATGCATTGGAATCTTTGATGGCTTACATTCTGAGAGGTCAAATTTCTTCAGAAGATCTCTGATATATTTGCTCTGATGAATGTAAGTTCCCTCTGGAGTTTGATTGATCTGAATTCCTAGAAAGAATTCCAGTTCCCCCATGAGGCTCATCTCAAATTCTGCCTGCATACACTTAGCAAATTTTCTTCCAAGAGAAGGATTAGTAGATCCAAAAATAATATCATCAACATAAATTTGACAGACTAAGATGTCATTCTTAACTGACTTACAGAATAAGGTAGTGTCCACCTTCCCTCTGGTGAATTCATTTTCTAACAGAAAGTTACTTAATCTTTCATACCAAGCTCTGGGAGCTTGTTTCAGACCATATAGTGACTTCTTTAGTTTGAAAACATGTTCTGGATGTTTTGTATTTTCAAAACCAGGGGGTTGGTGCACATAAACCTCTTCTTCTATATAACCATTTAAGAATGCACTCTTGACATCCATCTGATACAGAGTGATGCCTCTATTGACAGCAAATGAAATTAAAAGTCTGATAGATTCTAACCTGGCGACTGGAGCAAAGGTTTCTGTATAGTCTATTCCATCTTGCTGACTATAACCTTGTGCTACCAGTCGTGCTTTGTTTCTAATGACTTCCCCTTGTTCATTTAGCTTGTTTCTGAACACCCATCTTGTTCCAATGACGTTGAATCCTTTTGGTCTGGGAACAAGATCCCATACGTCATTTCTGGTGAATTGATTCAGCTCTTCTTGCATTTCTAGAATCCAGTCGTTGTCCAGAAGTGCTTCATCAATAGAAGAAGGTTCAATCAGAGACACAAGTCCCATGAGGGATTCTTCAGAGTTTCTGAAGCTTGCTCTTGTTCTGATTGGATCTTCCTTTCTTCCTAAGATAGTTTCTTCTGGATGATCCAAGCTGCTTCTGGGTAATCTCTTCTGAGGTTGATCAGCAGTTGTTGTAGGATTGCTAGTAGTGCTCCTTTCAGACGTTGAAGGAGTGTCTGTGTTGAGAGCTTCTGATGACTTGTCTTCAGAACCTGTAAATTCAATTTCCATACCTGCAAAAACTTCATTCTGCTTTGACTTTCCAGAGTCAAGCTTATCATCAAAACGAACACTGATTGATTCTTCCACAATTTGTGTTTCTGTATTGTATACTCTGTACCCTCTTGAGCGTTCAGAGTATCCTAACATAATACACTTCTGTGCTTTAGAGTCAAACTTGTTTAAATAATTCTTTGTATTTAACATAAAACAAGTACATCCAAATGGATGAAAATATGAAATGTTGGGCTTTCTGTTCTTCCATAATTCATATGGAGTCTTTTCCAGAATAGGTCTTATTGAGATTCTATTGTGAATGTAGCACGTTGTGTTTATTGCCTCTGCCCAGAAGATCTTAGCAACGTTTGTCTCATTGATCATGGTTCTGGCCATTTCTTGCAATGTTCTGTTCTTTCGTTCTACAACTCCATTTTGTTGGGGAGTTCTAGGACAAGAGAAATCATGCAGAATGCCTCTGTCATTAAAGAATGACTCAAAATCTTTGTTTTCAAACTCTCCACCATGATCACTTTTGACTTTAACGATTCTAAGATCCTTTTCATTCTGAACTTGGTTACAGAAGGTAACAAACACAGAGTGTGACTCGTCCTTGTGTCTTAAGAACTTTACCCATGTCTATCTGCTATAGTCATCTACGATTACTAACCCATACTTCTTGCCACTGACTGAAGCAGTTTTAACTGGTCCAAATAAGTCAATGTGCAGAAGTTCTAATGGTTTAGAGGTAGAAACAACATTCTTAGATTTAAAAGATGGTTTTGCAAACTTGCCTTTCTGACATGCTTCACACAGAGCATATGAATTGAACTTCAAATTAGGAAGTCCTCTGACCAGATTGAGTTTGTTGATCTGAGATATTCTTCTCATACTAACATGCCCCAATCTTCTGTGCCAGATCCACTTCTCGTTGTTAACAGACAGAAGACACTTTACATTCTGACTTTTCAGTTCAGAAAGTTTGATTTTATAGATGTTGTTTTTCCTCTTTCCATTAAACAGGATAGTCCCATCTTTCTGACTAACAGCTTTACATGATTTTTGATTAAAGATTATATCATAACCGTTATCACTTAATTGACTTATGGATAACAGATTATGCATTAATCCATCTACTAGCAGAACATTATTAATAGAGGGAAGATTTCCATTACCTACAGTTCCAGAGCCAATTATCTTTCCCCTCTGATTTCCTCCAAAGCCAACGTGGCCTCCAGGCTTAAGTTCCAGGCTTTGGAACATATGCCTTCTTCCCGTCATGTGTAGCGAGCAGCCAGAGTCCAGGTACCATGACTGGTGTTTCTGATTTGCTGCTAAAGATATCTGCAACATGTATTATTTTATCCTTAGGTACCCAGATTTTCTTGGGTCCTGATTTGTTAGATTTACCAAAACTCTGGTTGAATTTTGGTTTCACAGAGTACTTACTGCTAGTGTATTTAATATCATGTGTGTGACCATACACAAAATGTGAATTCAGGGGAGTTTGTTTAATGGTTAAATCCATGACATTCTTTGGTGTAGGAACCTTACCTTGGTATCCTATTCCCTTCCTGCCGTTTCTGCTAACTCCATAGATCATTGAAGCCATTTTGCTTCTATCTATGCTTTTAGCAAGGAACTTCTGGAAACTGTGATCATACTCCTTGATGATCTCATCAGCACTGCTGGGAGTTTCAGAAATTGGTTCCTTCTGAGAGTTTTGTAAAGTATTTTCTAATTTTGAAATTTTATTTCTCAGCTCAGAATTCTCCAATTTAAGACTCTCAGTCTTATCAGAGTCAGATTCAAGATTCCTTTTCAGGTTTCTGAATTTAACTCTAATCTGCTGATACCTTTCCAGAATTTCATTAAGGCTTTCAGCAAGTTCAGCCTTGGTAAAATTAACTGCAAAGTCAGGAAATACCTCTTCAGTATCTGATTCTGAGTCTGATTCAGAAGCTTCACTATCTTCTGAAATGTTGGCCATGAGAGCTATGTTTGCTCTCTCATCATCTGATTCTGAGTCAGCTTCAGACGAGTCAGAGTCATCCCATGTAGCCATGATACTTTTCTTCTTTTCTCTTCCAAACTTCTTTTTGGGCTTTTCCCTCTGAATCTTTGGGCAGTCACTCTTGTAGTGTCCTTGCTCATTGCACTCATAGCAGATGATGTCCTTGGTGTTTGGCTTTCTGCTTCCTGAAGATCCTTCAGATCTTCTGTATCCAGAGGAAGAATCTGTCCTTCTGTATCTGGAAGAAGACTCGTTCTGATCAGATCTTCTAGGATTCCTGAACTTCCTTTGCCTCTGCTTCCACAGTTGATTCACTCTTCTAGAGAGGAGAGAAAGTTCATCTTCTTCTGATGAGGATCCATCAGATGTTTCTTCAACTGCCTATAAAACTTTAGACTCAGATTTTTTGTTAGATTTTAATGCTAAAGGCTTACCTTGCTTCTGGGGTTCATCAGCTTCTAGCTATATCTCATGACTTCTGAGGGAGCTAATAAGTTCCTCCAGAGAAATTTTATTGAGATCTTTTGCTAGCTTCAGAGCTGTAACCATTGGCCTCCACTGCTTAGGTAAGCTTCTGATGATTTTCTTGATGTGATCAGCAGTAGAGTAACCTTTGTCCAGAACCTTGAGACCAGCTACCAGAATCTAGAATCTTGAGAACATTGTTTCAATGGATTCACTTTCTTCCATTTTGAATGCCTCATACTTCTGAATGAGCGCCAGAGCTTTAGTTTCTTTGACCTGAACGTTGCCCTCATGCGTCATCTGAGTGAGTCAAACATGTTCTTAGCCGTGTCTCTGTTAGATATCTTTTCATATTCAGCATACGAGATGGCGCTGAGAAGGATGGTTCTGGCCTTGTGGTGATTCTTGAAGTCACGCTTTTGTTGGTCAGACATTGCTTTCCTATCAATCTTCTGACCGTTTGCATTCACAGGGTGCGTGTATCCATCTGTCACCATGTCCCACAGATCAGCATCATGTGCCAGAAAGAAGCTTTCAATTCTGTCTTTCCAGTAATCAAAATTTTCTCCATCAAAGACTGGAGGTTTGCCGCTGAATCTGTCTCTGTCCTCATGGTTGTCATTGCTGGTGTGTGAATAAGTTCCTGCCATTGTGTTTTTCTGACGCTGGATCTTGTACTGACACTGTTAAGTGTTTTAGCTCAGAACCAGGAGCTCTGATGCCAATTGAAGAAGTGAAAAACACAAGAAGGGGGGTTGAATTGTTAAAACTTGAAATCAATTGCACTGAACACGATATTTTTATCCTGGTTCGTTTGATCTCAAACTACTCCAGTCCACCCGTCAAGGTGATTTCGCCTCTCTCCAACGAGGTCTTAATCCACTATATTCAACTGAATATTACAATCTGCTTTAACAACTGCTAAAGCCTTCTTGATGCAAACCACAAACCGGTTTGTCAAGGAATCACGTTCTTACAAAGAATTGAAATCTAGGTGTGTGAATATTTTCTACAAAACAGTTTATCACAACTGTGATATTACACAACTTAAGCTTATGGAAACTAGATTGCTAAAAATAATTGAGTAAGGAATTTTTGGAGCTTTTAGCAAACTGAGAATAAGAAGATGATGAATAGCTTTTAGGCGTGTGAATTGATGTAGAGCATTAGCCGATTCAATCTTCATTGACTTGTTTATATAGCATTGAAATTGATGAACGTTGGAGCAATAATCTTGATTCAATGCCAATAACAAACTTTCCTTATTAAGCAGATCTTGTCTGGAATGATGTTGTTGGTAATAACTCGTCTTGAATGCACAGTGTCGTTGCTACTAAAGCATGTTCTAGCTTTGGCTCATTCTGACGCTGCTTAAGTGCTGATGAACTGTTGTTGTCTTTATCAGAGTTCAGAGTGTTGAGCGCAGTTCTGTTCATCAAGCTTCAGCATAAGCGTGAGTTGTTCTTCTGATTTTGGTATCTCATATAGCATCTTCTGATGTTGATGTTGATATCCAATATTCTGATGCTGATTATGATGTACTCTTGCAGATACCTATCAGAGTTTCTGCAAAACAGAAAGTAATATTTTAGGTAGCAAATAGTTCTTACATGAATCACATAATTTATATATCTTTTCATTTTGTTATCATCAAAACTTAAACTTAGGGTAGTAGATTCAAACTTTGTTCTAACAACATGCACCTCGCACCCCTACATGAGCTCACAACAATATCCTCCCCGTGGCCATTCGCATGGTGGGGAATGGATATCCCCGTACCTTTCATGCAAGGAACCTATCAAAACAAGTTCCTTATCGTAGCCGTCGACTACTTCACAAAATGGGTTGAATCTGAAGCTCTAGCCAAAATCATGTCGTACAACATCCTCCATTTCTACAAGAGAAACATACTTTCCCGGTTCGAAATACCATGAGCACTCATCACCGACAATGGAACACAATTCACCTATCAGAATTTCCAAAACTTCATCGCCAGGCTTGACACCAAGCATCATTTCACCTAGGTCGAATATCCCGAAACTAAAGGGTAAGTCGAGGCTGCAAATAGAATTATTCTGTGAGGACTCAAATGCAGGTTGGGAAAAGCTAAGAGGGGATTCATCGAAGAGCTGTACAACGTCCTATGGGCTTATCGAACAACGCCCCATTCAATGACTGGCGAGACGCCATTCCGGATGACCTACGGAATTGAGACCTTCATCCCGGTAAAAATCATGGAGCCATCTAGGTGAACTGAAATGCCCCTCGACAAGGAGATGAATGACGAGGCCCTCAGAGATGAGCTCGACCTGGTCAAAGAAATCCGATCAGGGGCAACTCTTCGTGAGGCCACGCTAAAACAACAGGTATCCCTACGCCATGACAACAAAGTAATAAAGCGCGGATTTCTGGTTGGCACCCTAGTCTTGCAAAGAAACCAGAAGGACTCCCATAAAGGGAAGCTGGCCGCAAACTAGGAGGGGCCTTACTGCGTCCAAGGAGTTACGGGCACCGAAGCATATTACCTCGAGCAATTAAATGGAGAACCACTACCTCGACCCTGGAATGCTGCGAAGCTAAAACAATATTATAGCTAAGTCCCTCACCTGATGAGGACTTTTGTCGTTGAATATTCCCATTCAGCCGACAAGGGGAAAAAGCTCGACCACGTAGGCACGTCGAGGTACAGACGTGACCTCCAAACTAACGAAAGGCAGGATGTTATTCATTTTGAAGAGCAGCATCCTCGCCTGACAGGGACACCTCGATCGAGCTTCGTTGTCGAAGTACCCCAACATGGCAGGACACCCAGCTCGCGATGGGCAGTCCATGCCACGAGCAAAGGATCTCGACCGCAATCATACACTCGTCCCGCGGATCCCTACTCTGCACCCTCGACACATTTCAACATATGTCAGACAAATATTAGGTTCGAGCACACATCTCCACGTGGAAAACACGAACTTTGTGGAAAACTTATAACAACCACAACAATGGTCGAGAATATATGTCCACACATGATATACAAGTATTCATGAAATTACCTAGTCAAAAACAACGACAAACAGAAATAACAAAAAGCATCAAATGAAGCAAATGATTATCAAAGGCGACCACTTAGGTCGAAGATGTCTGAATATTATAAATATTACGGGCACGCAGGCCCAAATACAAATAAAATGAAAAAGAAACAAGTGTCAATCGCTCCCCGGAGAGCTAACTTCAGCGCCAGGAGAGTCAGGAGGAGGAACCACCCGACCATCAATAACCTGGGACAGAACCCCAGTTCCTTCAGTGTTTAACCCCGGGTTCAACATGGACAACTGATTTATAGCAGATTCAAAGTCGTTGGTCAAGGCGTCAACGCTGTCTGACTCTAGGAGTTGAATCCAAGCAATGAAGTCGGCATGTGTGTGCAAGTCGGCTACCCCCTCAGGTTCGTCCTCCCCGGGAAACATAGCAGCTTTTAGATCTGTAACCTCCTTCGCCAGCCGCTGGTTATCACCCTCCAGTCGTTCCTTATCGAGCTTGAGGAAGTCTTTGTTCGCGATGGCTTTCTCAGTTCTCTCCTTATCCCCCACAAGCATGTCGGCCTGCTCGTAAAACATTTCCTCGCTTCGCTCAAGAGTGGTCTTCAGCTTACGGGTTTTCATCACAAGAGTCGCCTTCTCCGACTCCAGTTCCTTGACCCGATCGGAGGAGTCCGACCTTTCGCCTGCCAGAATAACGACCATCTTTGCTATCTTCACCACCTCGACTATGCTGGCAGTGAGGTGCTTCCTTCGACCTTCCTTGTCGAGCCGCCTGATGATGTCGGACTCGTTATCAAACATGGTCAAGGGGAAACCCTCGAAGAAGTCTTTTCCATGAAGCATGATGGTAGGCTGAAGGCCCGGGTACCCGCCCCTCCGCCAATTACATCAGCATGTCCACCTTTTGGATGACTCTGCTTCCTTCTCAACATCTCAGCTTGGTGCTCGGCATCACGAGAACCCGAGGATCCACTAGATCCCTCCCTGGCCGACTCAAGGTTTGCGCCCATGCGTGTAGCTTGTTGCGGTTTCACCAGTCTCTTGTTGCTCTTCTTCTCCTTGATCAACTTCAGTAATCTCTTGCGGCACTCGCCATGTGACCTACAAAAACAAATAAAATGTGCTCGGGTCAGCTTCGTCGAATAATAAAAATAAGGCAAACATATAGTAAAAGCAAGCAAGAAAAACCTAAGAGATCCATGGCTTGCCCGTAAGATTGACACTCGACGAGCGCCTTTGTATTGATCGGACGCGCCTAGAACATCGGCTCGTCGTCTTCGTCCAGGATGTCATTCCCTTCCGGCGTGACCCATCTGGCGGGGAAGAAACCATCGAAGAAAGGATTGAGGACACCATATGCCTCTTCATGTTCGACACTCATACCATCGGCGGAAGTGTGGTAATGCCCGGACCGTGATCATAGTGGCCCGAACACCAGTGGATGGGAAACTTTGAGATTCTCCAAATCTTAGGATTACCCTCAGCGTCCATGCACGACTCCCCATCCCCATCCACAACAGTAGCCGGTTGAACAGAGAATCCAAGGCCGTTTGGGTAGATGGATGCAGGATATACCACTTATCCTTAAAGTCCCGGACAGATTCCATATACATCCTAAACAGCCTCTTCGACTGTTTAAGGGATACCCAACTATGTTTCCCTCCTTGGGACTGCCGTTGCAAGTAAAAATCCCTGAAGAACAGGGGAATGGTCACCCCAATCCTCAGGAATCAACATGTAAGTTCGAATGCCCAGATAAAGGCTATCGCGTTAGGATGAAGCTGGGAGGGTGCCAAGTTCAAATGACTGAACACCCCCATTTGGAAGTCGTTAAAAGGAAGTCGAAGCCCAAGGTCTTTGAACATGACCTCATACATGGGGAAGGCGTCCTCGGTGTACTCCGAGCATATGCGTGCATCTAGCGCCGGTCTCAGGATTTTGAAGTTTCTCTGAAAGCCTTCCTGGCCAGCTTCGTACTCGACAACTGTGAAGGCTTGCCTCTGGCCTTGACTGTAGATCGATGCTATTCCTCGGGGCTCAGTGCCGACCCAATCCAATTCAAGATCGTCGATTACGTCGACCAAATTAATGTTCTCCTCGACGGTGCTGATCCCTTCAGTCTCCATATTCTCTGACGATTCTGGAGTGTCAGCCATTTACCTATAAAGCAGAGGAGACCGGTGAATTTGATAGCAAATCCAAATCCCCCTTTCCGATGATTCAGATGAAAAGGCTAAGAAATACCCAGACTAAGTCGATGTCATCCGCACAAAAGGGGAAATACGGGGACCTCGACCGACCCATGAAAATCATGCCAATCATCTAGGATCACATAACGATCTTAACGACTAACGCCTGTTTTTCATAAATGTACCAGGCACAAGATAAATATTGCGAGAAAATTATGAATATCACAACCAAGTTCATAAATTTGCTAGCCAAACACATGGAGATCACGAGGGAGACTAACCTAAGCACCGGGCACATGATGAATATTGCGAGCAAATTATGAATATCACAACCAAGTTCATAAATTTGTTAGCCGAACACACGGAGATCATGGGGAAGACTAACCTAAGTACCGTCGAAAGGAAGAATATCACGGGCATAATCACAAATCATATGCCTAAACACATGAGTTCCCCGGGCAGAGCCCCCCAGATACGAAATCCTACTACGCATCGTCAAAATCTATCTACACACAAGATATCAAGGAAGGTAAAACCTACTTGAAGAATAGATGAAGAACGACGGTAGTTGAGGAAGGGTGTGCGGCAGATTGTGCGACGGGTTCAAGGATTCTGGAAAACAGCACGGTGTTGACAGCGGAGAAAGTGGAGAGCGTGAAAATGTGAAAGTAAACTATGAGCCCTGGAGCCCTATTTATAGAGCTGACATGGAATGTGAAGCATCGCGTCGGGCAGCTCATAAGTCGCCTTTCTCCTCGACACATACATATATAGGTAATGATGGCCCATACTCCCTAGGTCATTATTACTATTCCCAAGAGCCACGCAACGTGTCTGACAAACGCATCGTCTACTCCCTGCGAGTGCTCCTCGAACCCACTTCTACCTCTACCCGGGGCCAAATCTTGAACCGGTGACGTCCCCCTTTTTATGGTATAAAAGCTTCGTGTCGAGCAGCGCACCTCGGAAAAGGACGAACTAGGACTAAGTCATGACTCCTTCACCAGGAGCAACGACTTAGGGGGATCCTGTTCTGGACTGGGCCTGCCATTGGCCTAACTCCCAGTAAAGCCCAATCCAGGTGTGTCAACCTGCAACACTGACCAGTTCTATCCTCTAATACAGCGAGCAACTACCAAATTTTCCCCACGAGGAGACAACCTTACGACACAGGGACAACACCCCGAGTAGACTAAGGGCGGTCACCTCCACTATGCAGGCTTCGAGGATACCCCGATGGGATCGTCGACCAAGGATGGCCCCTCACCCGACCTCGTGTATGAAGGAGATCACCCACAACGGGTAGATGCCCCTCCCGAGAATTCTCCTCATAGGGCTGACTACCAATATCTCCGGTGTTGTACCCCAAAATTTGCTCTCTCGTGTTTTCCAAGATTTTTATCTTACTTAGGTGATTACTAACACTTGATTAAAGAAAAATAATTTTTTTGAAGATAAACAAGGTCTTTCGATTGGCATGAACAAGGTGTCTTTCGATTGGCATTTTGATAGGCTTTGTTGAGCGCCTAACCTCCTCCAAGCTTGCCTGAAATTTCCAAGCTTCGATTGAAGCCTCATTCTTTGCTTGTTTGTTGCATACAAGCTTCGACTGGGCATATGTTTCATTTGAAATAGCATCATTCGATCTAAAGGGGAAGGACCTCTTATTAGCGCTCCTTCGATTGCACTATTGGCTTTGCATGCTGGCTTGATTCACAAATGCAATGGCTACCTGCATGTAAGCTGGATTCCTGCTTCGATTAGGCAATTGATCTTTTTGGAGCAAGCTTGATTCCTGCTTCGTTTGGGCATTTGGTTTCTTTGGAACCAGCTTGATTTTTGCTTCGGCTAGGCAAATTATCCCTCTGTGTGTGCCTTCGGCGCACAAAGCAAGAACTTCTTCAAACTGGCCTTCGATTCACAAAGCTCCCACTAGGCAAAAGGCCCCTTAACGTGTCACCAGTGCACGTATGCCTCTTCATGCTTGCCTTGGTTTCACAAGGCAAAGACCCATCAGCATGCCTTCAACTTATAAGGCAAAAGGCCCTCTCACTGGTCTTCGATTCACAAGGCAAAGACCCCTCTTCATCTTGCCTTCAGCACACAAGGCCAAGACTCCTTCAGGTTTGCCTTTGATCCACCAGGCAAAAAGTTTCCTTCGACCCACAAGGTACTGGCTACCTTTGTGCCAGCTTCGCCTAGGCAATGGCCTCCTTTATGCCTGCCTTGACTTGCTTCATGCTAGCATCCATAAGGCATAGGTTGCCTTTATGCCAACTTCTACTGGGCGCTGGCCCCCCTTTGAAACAATTGTACACACTTCAACACGAATGATAGCCCATTCGAAGGACACACCAAAGGCCCATTTGAAGGGTACACAAAAGGACCATTTAAAGACCCATTCGAAGGAAGTAATACTAGAGCCAGTCGAAGGGTACACAAGAGGTACATTTGAAGAAGCATGCAGAAGGCCCATTTGAAGGCTACACAAGAGGTCCAGTCAAAAGAGGCAACTTGAGGCCAGTCGAAGAGCAACACTAGAGGGTATTCGAAGGAGCCAAAATGTCCAGGTTCATTCAAATTCAAAAAAAGAGACAAGTTTCCACAATTTTTGCAACGTTTCAAAATGGTATTCATGGCCTTAAAACACCAACTTAATGGTTGTTTACTCTTTTGCCTTCTTGTCCCCTTCATCCCCTCTATATAAAGAGACCTCATACATACACACAAATGGGGGACAAGCCCAGAGGGCACATATTCATATACACACACGCTGCCTCATAAGCTACCAAAATTGTCAAAAACCTCCTGAGTAGTCCAAATCGAAGGAATCTTCAACAATACTCCACTCATTCCTTGAAGTTTGCAGAGAACGTGCCCAATCACTAGGCATCTCCAACACCACAAATCCATACACCACTGTTGGTAAGGAAAAAGCATGTTGTTGTACCTTAAAATTTTCCCTCTCATTTTACTCAAAACATACTCCTAGAGATCCTCAATTTGCTCAAGGTTGCCCAAGAGTTGACTAGACAAACTCTCTCCTAAGGCAATGTATCTTAAACTAGGGTTTCCATTTTCATCAAGATGGGTGAACTACAAAGACCTCATATTCTCTCCATGGTCCTAATATGTTCTCAAGACCCCCCATGTCAAATTTCAAGCATTGCACTAGAAGTTTACTCAATCAACTGCTCAGATGATTGAGAATCGATTGTATTAGGTCAAAAGTCAACTATGGCCCACATACAGTCAAACTTCAATATTTTTAGACAACATTAACATTTTGAAGTTATATCCATAATTTGATCAATGTTTGATCATGATTCCTCAAGGAATGCCCCAAATTCCTCAAAACCCAAAAGTTGTAAATTAGGGTTTCTCAAGAAAAGTTAACCAAACTTTGACCAAGCATAACTTCTTCATACTTTATTAGAAATTTTCCATCCAAGACTCATTTTGAATAGAATGCAATTCCCTACAATTCATCTTCATCCCTCAAGTTCAAAATATGCACTCACAAAAAGATATGGATTTCCATATTATAGGTTATTTTGAAAAGTCAACATAAACACTTCTTGGGTCAAAGCTTCTTACATGAACATGGAAGACTCAATTGAGATGAGACCAAAAGGGTTGCTTAGGGGACATCATAATCTTTCTAAAAAGTCCAAGAACACCTCTCTAGGGTTAAAATTGGAAGAGATATGCCTTGTCAAAGTTGACCCTTTTTGCAAAATTGTCAAAAGTCAAATGTGCTCAAAAATGCATTTTTCTGCCAAATGGGCCTAAATTTTTATGCTTGCACCTCACTCATGACATGGTCCACGACCCAAATGTTCACTCACATGTTATTTGCTTCATTATTTATTTTATTTTGATTTTTTATTTATTAAAAATTGAATTAAATCAAATAAATGGTAAATAATAGCAAAGATTTGTTTTGATTGGATTTTTGGACAGAATCACAAGCTCATTATGATGGCATATTAGAATTAAATCGAATAAAATCTAATTGGCACAAGAATGGCATGATTAGGCCAAATTTGAAAGGATATCATACCACATGAAAACCAAATCAAATCTTCAAAAATTGCAAAGATACTAGTGGTTTTTACAATCCTAATTTGTTCAAGGATATATAATGAACAAAGCCAGGCACAAAGACAAGGGGTTGCAGTCGTGAGAAAGGAAGAACAAAACTCAAAAAAATTGACAAAAAGTAGTGACTCAGTTTCAAGCTTGGAGGCCAATTCAAGCCATTCTAGTGTTGCCAATATATTGTTGGACATCTCAGGAACATAACTGGATCAATTGCAAGCATGTTCACGCCCAGAAACGCACGTTGCAGACCCACGGTTTGATTTCCCTAACTTGAATCGTATTTTGCAATTTATGTATGATTAACCATTATTGAATGTGGCATTATGTTTGTATGAGCCTTTAGAACGTTTTGGTTTACTTGATTTTGTGTTTTTATGCTTATATCCAGAGTTGCCATTATTAGGGTTTGAGGTCACGTTTTGGGGTTTCTTGATATAGGTAAAATTGGCCTACACAAAGGGTACCATCGTACTCGTGAGGGCAAAACAATTTGATTGGTATAGCCATAATTCATTTATCATGCATGTACTGGATTTTGGAAATTTGCAGGTTTGTAGCTATGGAATATTTCCGTAGGTAAAAGTATTATACCTAAAACGAAGGACTGAGGAAGAAGGTCATGAGGTGGCTGATAACCACTGGCTCGTTTGAATTATACGCGCATTTTTTTGTTTTGTCCACTAATTCGCTTGTTTGCATATATTGTGTATATTTGTTATTATATTAACAAGCAAAACAGGTAGCGCAGCTGACAAGAGTGTATGTGGAAAAAGGTAGAGGACCTGGGTTCGATCCCAGGTCCCAGCAAATTTCCTTATTTTATTTTCCTTTAATAGATCCTGCACATTACCCACTCAAGCGCTCATCATGCACCTTCATCATCCAACTACAGGATCTCATCACATTCATGATCAACCAGATCCAACACTTCCACCTGCCAGGGACCATGGTGTACCATCAGGAAGCCTCCCCACTGGATCACGCACTGATTGGGCTTCAACTTGGTGGGCCTGGAATATTTTCAGCAACACCCCCCTCTCCAATTGCTTAAGCAGGCCCATTCTTGTTCTTTTATTTATTATTTTATTTATTTCTAATTATTTTCTAATTATATTTCTTTTTAAAAAAATAACATCAAAATTATTTCTTTTTAATCAAAATCATAAAAAACACCCGAAAATCATTTTTTCCATAAAATATTTACTTTTGTTAATTAATTAATTTAATTCTAATTAGGTTAATTTAACTCCTTTTCATAATTAAAATCCATTAGAAATTAGGGTTTTGTAAATAATTAATTTTTCCTTCAAAAATAACTTAAATATTCTTTTCTCAAATTAGATTTTTTAGGTTTTCTAATTGTCTTTGCATTTAATCCGTCGCGCGCATTTTAATTACCTTTTTTATTATCATTTATGTAACTGTTTCGAGGTTGTAATAGATTTTAATTAGGGTTTTAAATTTACGCATTTTATTTTTAGTTAAATAATTCTGTATCTGGGAAAGCCATGTAATAGTTAGGATTTCTATTTACGCACTTTAAATTTCCGCAGTTATTAACTGTTAGATGTATGTTAATAGGATTGTATGTGAAGAATGCTTGAAAATTAAAACAGTAGATAACCTAAATGTGCAAAGACAAATTAACTGAAAAAATTCACTTGCACATGCTCACTCCTAGGGTTTACTCCACTTCGGTTGCCTTCGGTTAAACGGTCATGAAGTATAGGGTTTGTTAGTGGTTGTCCTCTAGCCCCGAAAGATCTCAAATGACTCATTCGGATGTTGCCTCGGAAAAAGATCTTTAAGGCTTTAGGATGATTAATAACACTTTCTAACATTGCTTTTGTGACCATATCTGTCCCTTTGAACGTCCCTTAAAATTCCAACGACGGTGTTACCTATTCCTTAATAATGGGATATCATTGTCTAAAGGAAAATGAACAGTCTTTTTCGAGTAGGTAGATAGTTCTTAGGTACTTGCTCAAACAAACAAATTTCACACAAACACCTTTCAAAACAATTTTCAAAACAACTTCGTCACATCCTTGAGGACTGATACAAGGGTTATCATGAAGTAAAACTTTTTCAAAACAAGCACACACAAGCAATTTTAAAAATGAGCAAGTACCTAAGAGCCCATGGAAAACCATGGATAGGAAGGGTGCTAACACCTTCCCTTTCTATAATCTACTCCCCGTACTCAGAAATATTCTCGAAAAAGGTTTTTTCTGTTCTTTTTCCTTTTCCTGATTGGATGAAATAAAAGTCGGTGGCGACTCTTGTTTACCGCGACATTTTGCAAACAAAAAACACAAAACACAACCCAGTATTAACAGTCGGTTCTGCCACCGTATCACAGAAGTGGCGACTCTGCTGGGGACTAAATAGAGTGGGGTATACCTTAGGATCTAGGTCATTTCAAATTGTTTTCTTGTTTGTTTGCTTTATTCTTAAAAGGTTTTTTGCTTGGGTTACTATAGATCCTACACCCGAATCTGGGGGCACTTATTAGGTAAACAACAATAGATCGTGGAGACTGTACAGTGTAGACCGATATGGTTTAAGCGATGGTTGTGTTGGTGTGGCACTTTAGTTGGTACCAGTATCCTTCGT
Organism: Vicia faba; assembly: GCA_948472305.1. NCBI lineage: Eukaryota > Viridiplantae > Streptophyta > Magnoliopsida > Fabales > Fabaceae > Vicia > Vicia faba. Next base: position 21,761,291 of record OX451735.1, read on the forward strand.
GGGGAAACGAGGAGAATACGGGGCCGCCGCGTGGTGTCGTGAAGCACTAACGGACCTTAGAACCTTAGTTGAACAAACTTGGCCATTAGAAAGTAGTGAGATAGCCTGCCTCGGTATAGAGCTGAGGATTGGCTGATACTCGATGCTACACTCATTGAGATCATACTTTCGGGATATTTCGGCTGCAAGAAAAGATTGCTTGAGCTGAGACAATGCCTGATAAAGGATGGTCAGTGATATTGAGACCCCTTATAACCCGGTTACTTTTTAAGACAGGTTTGAAACTAACTAAACTTCAAGAGGGTATGACCTTTAATCTCATGCAAGCCTTAAACCTAAGAACTTAGTGTGATTTGTCTGTGTTTGCTATACATGTGGTTTATCATGACATCATGCATCATAACATAACATTTATTCTTATTGCACTAACCATTTCAAAGACCAAGGGAATTTATCTTTGTTCTGTTTTGCAGATCATGGCTTCCGTTCATAGAAACACTATCTGAATCAGCTTTGTGAAGATACCTTCCCAACTCAAAGAGCTAGCATCAAAGGTTTCAGAAACTTCTGCATTCACTAAGATACATGGTAGACTTCTCAACCTGGTTACTTCAAACTTTGATGAAAATATGATGAGTGTACTCTTTCAGTTCTTTGATCCCAAGCACCACTGCTTCACCTTTCCAGACTATCAGTTGGTGCCTACCATGGAAGAATTCTCTCAGCTGTTGGATATACCCATCCTTGAATAGTTTCCTTTCACAGGTCGGGAAGAAGTTCCTAAGCCAGAAGTTATTGCCTCAGCTTTGCATATGAAACGGGCCGACGTGGTATCCAATTGGGAAACAAGAAGCGGAGTTAAGGGTTTACTAGCCAATTTCTGATAGAAAAGGCCCAGCTATTTTGGGATGATATGTATTTTCAGGATTTTGAGGAGGTCTTGGCTCTTATAATCTATGGGTTAGTCCTATTCCTTAATCCAGACTCATTCATAGATGTGAGTGCTATCAAGATCTTCCTCTCTCGCAACCCTGTGCCTACTTTGCTCGGAGATATTTTGCACACTCTCCATACTCGTGCCATGAAGAGAAGAGGGTTTCTCATGTGTTACATGCCATTGTTGTCGAGGTGGTTTATTTCTCACCTCCCTAAGTCCATACTGAAGAATGAAGAAGGTTTGGGTTGGTCACAAAGGATAATGTCACTCGCTCACATGGATATTCTTTGGTGTTCTCGATCTGTGGAAAACATTGCTATTATTGAGCGCTGCGGGGAGTACCCTAATGTCCCGTTACTTGGCATTATAGGGGGCATAACCTACAATTCTTGTTTAGCTCTGCGACAATTTGGTTACGCTCGAAGAGATGGTCCCCACGAGTTATTTATTAAGGGTGTTGTATTAAATTATGAGGATGATGTTCACGAGTATCGCCAGAGGTTCATACGAGATTAGGGCATGGTAAACCGATCTGGCGCCAGGGCTTTAGGGCCGAAGGCTTCCATTACTATGGAACCTTACCTCCAATGGGTACGAGCTCGCGCCCAGAAGCTTATGATGCCCTATGTGGCCGTTTTACCAGTGAATGTGGAACCCACTAATGAAGGGGGTATTTCTTACACGGTTCTCTATCCTTATATGCCCACTGATCTTGGAGAATTATAGAGGTCTTGGATTCAGTTGAAGAAGGAGCGGGATACTTACAGGGATCAGTTCTATGCTCAAGAGAGGAAGGTTTTAGAGCTCACAAAGCATGTCCATGAGGAAATAGGACTCAATGCTTATCTCGGCACGAAGAGGAAACATCCATGGGAATTTTGATTTCTTTTCTAGTTTTAGATTTGTTTTTAATTGTAACGCCGAAAAAGGAATTTGAACCTTGAATTCAGCTAATAAAATTTTTGTTTTATTTTGGTTCGCAAATTTAAATTTCCCAAGATCTTTGAAATCATTGCATGCGCATCCCATTCATAACATTGCATGCACAGGTACCATTACAGGTTTCTCATCTTCTTTGCTGTTTATTTCAGCAGAAATGTCTTCTGAACAAAGCATCAAGGACCTTCAGGCACAAAACGGCCAGTTCCAACAAATGTTCATAAGTCTGGCAAAAGGGCAGGAGGATCTGAAAGCCCTAATCCTGAAAGAGAAAAAGAAAAAGAAGAAGGTAGTCAGTATTCTGAATATGGGCATAAGGTTTGGAGAGCGGTTGAAGCGACAAGTCGATCTGACCTCTTCATCCAAGGAAGGGGAAAATCAAGAAGAAGAGACAAGGGAGAAGGATCCCAGTCCTGCAGTTTCTGACAATGATACCGACTACAATGATGAGCAGTATCCTCCTGCTGAGGATATATACTAACAGTTGGAAGATCGTTTGAGTGCCATGGAAGTTCAGAGGATACCTGGGTTGGATTTCGAAGAATTAGGATTGGTATCGGGAGAGGTCATCCCGCAGAAGTTCAAAGCTACAATTTTTGCAAAGTATGATGGGGTGTCCTGCCTAAAACTCCATCTCCGCTCTTATGTCAGAAAGATCCAGCCCCACACCGCTGATAGAAATTTGTGGGTTTATTTCTTTCAAGATAGTCTGTCAGGGACTCAGCTTGAATGGTTCTACCAGTTGGAGGGAGCCAATGTCCGAAATTGGGAAGATCTGGCTGCTGCTTTCTATAAGCAGTATCAATACAACGCCGACCTTGCTCCTACTCGTACTCAACTCCAGAGTATGTCCATGGGTGAAAGTGAAGGCTTTAAAGACTATGCACAAAAGTGGAGGGACCTGGCTGGAAGAGTCCAACCCCCGTTGTCTGATAGGGAGTTGGTTGATATGTTTCTAGGGACGCTATCTGGTCCATTCTTCAATCATTTGATCGGCATCTCGTCAGTTGGTTTCACCGAATAGATTCTGACTGGAGAGAGAGTAGAAGCTATGATTCGGAGAGGAAAGATACAGAAGTATGCCTCTTCGAGTTCAGTAAAGAAGCCTTTTTCTGGTAAGAAAGAAGCCAGTGCCATCTACAACTCGAGGGGCCAAAATAGGGCTGAACATCGTCAGACAGTAAATGTCGTAATGATACATAGGCTTGCATTTGCTCCACAATGCAACAATCAACAAAGGGTGGAAAGACCACAATGGTAGTTTACCCGAATCAATATGACATTGGCTGAAGTTCTACCTCATTTGATGAGATCCAACTTGGCAACCTTGAAAGAGGCTCCCAAGAATACAAATACCACATCTCCCCGATATAATCCAAATGCTCGGTGTGCCTGTCATTCTGAGAGTCCTGGCCACGATACCAATGACTGCTGGGCTCTAAGAAATAAGGTACAAGATCTGATTGAAGCCAAGGAAATTGAGTTTGATGCTCCGGAGAAGCCCAATGTTATAACTGCTCCCATGCCTAAGCACGGTCGTGGATTTAATGTTGTTGATACCGACATGTTTGTGACCTTGGTGGATGAAGTTTCTACTCCTCTCATGACTGTAAAGAAGAATTTTCTGTTGGCCAGTTTATTTCCGGGTTGTGGTGAAGGTTGCCACATGTTCTCATTTGTGCTTTCTGGTTGCCATTTGCTGAAGTCAAGTGTTCAACGCCTGATGAACAGCAAAGAAATTTTGTTCGAGAAAACTTTGGTTCCCGTTGTTCCATCTGAAGACATTGCCATTATAACCATTTTCGCCAATCCTTCCAAGGTCTCCTCGAGAAGACCTTTTAGGATTACATCTGCTCCAAGAATCGCTCCGCTGATAATCACTGTTCCTGGTCCTGTCTCGTATGTCTCGGAGAAAGCTGTCCCCTGGAATTATGGTGTCGATGTGTACTATCATGGCATCAAACAAGATTTGAAAGATGAAGAGGTTGATCCTGATATTGGTAACATTGTCGGAACCAGCAAAGTTACCCGAAGTGGAAGGGTCTTCTCTCCCGAGATTTCCCCTAAGACTGTCAACAAACCTATTGTCATTCCATCTGATGTTCCTACTGGTACATCAACTACTGCTCCTGTTCTTACTCCAGTTATTACCCCTGTCGGCGAGTCGTCTGATACCTGCGGCAAAGAAGTTATAGGTGAGCCTGCCCGGACGGAGGCGCCTAGAAAAATTGTTGTGGAAGCCTCTAAGCAAGAGATAGAGGAAATGTTGAAAATAATTAAGAAGAGCGACTACAATGTGGTCGAGCAGCTGGGGCATACCCCTTCAAACATATCCATGTTATCCCTGTTGTTGTGCTTCGAGGCCCATGCGAAGGCTTTGATTGCATTCCTCAAAATTGTGCATGTGTCGCAAGAGACTTCAGCTGATCAATTTAAAGATTGCATGGCCAGCCTGACTGCTGACAATGGGCTGGGTTTTTCAGATGCAGACTTGACACCGAAGGGAAGGAAGCATAATGATGCTCTGCATGTCTCGATTGAATACAGGGGCGCCACAATGGCTCACGTGTTGGTAGATACTGGGTCTTCGCTGAATGTTCTGCCCAAGAAGGCATTGGACCGGTTGGATTGCGAGGGTTTGACTTTAAAGCCTAGTAACATTGTGGTAAGGGCTTTTAATGGGTCGAAGATAATGGTGCACGGGGAGGTGGACATCCCTATCAAAGTGGGTTCTCAGACTTTTGGGTCCACCTTCTATGTGATGGACATCAGGCCGTCGTATTCTTGTTTGTTGGGTCGTCCTTGGATCCATGAGGCTGGGGCAGTTACTTCCACACTCCACCAAATGCTGAAGTATCCGGTAAAAGGGAAGATTGTCACTGTGTTGGGTGAAGAGGAGTATATGGTGAGCCACCTTAATTCCTTCCGCTACATAGAGATTGACGGAGAACTCATAGAAACTCCTTGTCAGAACTTCGAAGAGGTCCCTCGGATATTGGCATCGACTGAAACTACTACCAGCAGCAAACCTTCTCTGAAGATGGCTTCCCTCAAGGACACCAGGGTCGTGGTTGAAGAAGGTGGGTGTGCCAATTGGGGTCAGCTCCCTGATTTCACTCAAAAAACTGAAAATTTTGGTTTGGGCTTTACTACAGGGGCTCAAAGGGCCGTTCGACGCGCTCGGGCTGGAAGACCTCCCCTACACACCAGTAATCGGGGAATTAATGTCATTGAAGACATCAATGAGGATTCAGACATCGACAGTTGGATCTACCCGACTACCAATGATGGACCAAGTAACTTGATGGCTAGGGACTTTATACCAGTTTCTTTTATTCCGCAGTAATTGTCTTACTTATTTTGAGATTTGTAATAAACAATTTAAAACTTTACGACCTTGTGCCTTGCCTGAGGCACATGGGATTTGCTTGTGAGGGCTATTATTTGTCATTTCATATATCATTAATAACGCATTGGACGTTTCTTGCATACAAATTTTGCGCTCTCTATTCTTTATTTTCTGTTTTCACTTTATCAAAACAGCTATTCTCTTACACACGTATCATAATGCAGATCCATATCCACTCTAGATCCCATTGATAACAGCTCTACTATTGCCAGTTATGACTTTAAAAATCCGATCAACCAAGCCGAAGACGAAGGTGAGGATGATTGTGAGGTGCCTGGAGAACTTGCTAGACTATCACAGTAGGAAGAAAGGGCCATACAGCCTCATGAAGATCCGGTTGAGATAGTGAATTTGGGTATTGAGGAAGACAAAAAAGAGGTTAAAATAGGTACAAATCTGGAGCTTAGCGTCAAACAGAGGTTGATACAGATGTTGCACGACTATGTTGATATCTTCTCCTGGTCCTATGAAGACATGCCTTGTTTGGACACTGATATTGTGGTACATCGCCTGCCAACTAAAGAAGATTGTCCTCCGGTTAAATAGAAGGTATGTCGTATGCGCCCTAAAATGTCAGAGAAGATTAAGGCAGAGGTTATGAAACAGTTCGAAACAGGATTCTTAGCTGTCATTTCTTATCCACAGTGGGTTGCTAATGTTGTTCCAGTACCTAAGAAGGACGGTAAGGTACAAATGTGTGTGGATTACAGAGACCTGAATAGGGCAAGCCCCAAGGATGACTTCCCGCTTCCCCACATCGATGTTCTGGTCGACAACACCGTGCAACACAAAATCTTCTCCTTCATGGATGGTTTCTCCGGCTATAACCAGATCAAGATGGCTCCCGAAGACATGGAGAAGATAACCTTCGTTACACAGTGGGGCACCTTCTGCTAGAAGGTGATGCCTTTTGGGTTGAAGAATGTTGGGGCAACTTATCAGTGCGCCATGGCCGCTTTGTTCCACGATATGATTCACCATGAGATAGAGGTTTATGTTGATGACATGATAGCCAGATCTCAGACTGAGGAAGAGCACCTTGATCATCTCCAAAAGTTATGCGACAGGTTGAAGATATATAAGCTGAGGTTGAATCCGAACAAGTGTACCTTCGGGGTAAGGTCTGGTAAACTTCTGGGTTTCATTGTCAGCGAAAAAGGCATCCAAGTAGATCCTGCAAAGGTAAAGGCTATACAAGAAATGCCCGCTCCCCATACAGAGAAGGAAGTTATAGGTTTCTTGGACGCTTAAATTATATCGCCAGGTTCATTTCACATTTGACTGCTACTTATGAGCCCATCTTCAAGCTTCTGAAGAAAGATCAAGTGGTAAGGTGGAATGATGAATGCCATACCACTTTTTAAAGAATCAAGGAATACCTTCAAGAACCACTGATTCTGATGTCTCCAGTTGAAGGAAGACCTTTGATATTATGCTTGGCAGTGCTAGACAATTCAATGGGGTATGTGCTGGGGCAGCATGACGAGTCTGGTCGAAAAGAGCATGCAATATACTACCTTAGCAAAAAGTTTACCGACTGTGAGACACGATACTCATTGCTCGAGAAAACTTGCTGCACTTTGGCATGGGCTGTTCGCCGACTGAGACAGTATATGCTGACTCACACTACCTTGTTGATATCGAAGATGGATCCGATCAAGTACATTTTCGAGAAGCCCGCTCTCTCCGGAAGGATAGCAAGGTGGAAAATGATCTTAACTGAGTACGACATACAATATACAACCCAAAAACAATAAAGGGGAGTGTATTGGCTGATCATTTGGCTCATCAGGCCGTGGATGATTACCAGTCCATGAATTTCGAGTTTCCGGATGAGAATATTATGTTGGTGACTGACTACGAAGAACCCGGACCAGATGAAGGACCCAAGGAGGGATCCCGATGGTCTATGTATTTTGATGGAGCCTCAAACGCACTGGGTAACGACATTGGCACTGTAATCATATCTCCCAAGGGCTGTCATACTCCGTTCACTGCCCGATTATGTTTCAACTGCACCAATAATATGGCAGAGTATGAAGCATGTATTATGGAACTTCGAGCTGCTATCGACCTAAGGATCAAGTTCTTGAATGTATTCGGGGATTCTGCTTTGGTGATAAGTCAGATCAAAGGCGAGTGGGATACGAAGCACCCGAATCTCATTCCTTACAAAGAGTATGTACTAACATTGCTCCCGCACTTTAAGGAGGTAACCTTTGAACATTTCCCACGGGAGGAGAACCAGTTAGCGGACGCGCTAGCTACCATGTCTTCGATGTTCAAGGTTAGGTGGGACAATGAAGCTCCCCAAATCACCATTGAGAGGTTGGATGAACCAGCACACTGTTGTGAAATCGATACCGAAGAAGTGGCAGACAAACCCTGGTTTCACGAATTCAAAAGGTATCTAGAGACTTAAGAGTATCCCAAAGGGGCATCTGTCAATGATAAGAAGTTTCTGAGAAGGTTCGCTGCAAACTTCTTCCTCAGTAATGGAATCCTCTATAAACGCAACCATGACTCCACACTACTAGGGTGTGTAGACAAGAACGAAGTAGAGAGGATCATGACAGATCTACATGAAGGCACCTTCGGAACCCATTCTAGTATACACACCATGGCTAAGAAGATCCTACGGGCAGGATATTACTGGTCCACTATGGAAGTCGATTGTTATCAGCACTCTCGAACTTGTCATAAGTTCCAAATCTACGCTGATAAGGTGCATGTGCCTCTGATCCCCTTAAACGTCTTGACAGCTCCGTGGCCCTTTGCAATGTGGGGCATCGACATGATCGGAGAAATCAGGCCCACCGCTTCTAATGGGAATCGCTTCATCCTAGTAGCCATTGATTATTTCACGAAGTGGGTTGAGGTAACTTCCTTTGCTACAGTAACCAAGAACTTCATAGCGCGGTTTATCCAACATAATCTGATTTGTCGATATGGTGTGCCAGAGAGAATTATTACTGATAATGGTACGAATCTCAACAACACAATGATCATCGAGCTCTATAAACAGTTAAAGATACAACATCATAATTCTTCTCCCTACCGGCCAAAGATGAATGGCGCTATTGAAGCAGCTAACAAGAACCTCAAGAAGATTGTACAGATGATGACAGTGACATACAAAGACTGGCATGAGATGTTACCATTTGCTCTTCATGGGTACCGTACTTTAGCACGGAAGTCGACAAAGGAAACACCCTACTCTCTGGTATATGGCATGGAGGCAGTCCTGCCCATCAAAGTCCAGATACCTTCTCTCAGGATTATGAAGGATGCGGGTTTGAACAAAGACGACTAGATCCAAACCCGACTTGATCAGTTAAATCTAATCGATGAAAAGAGACTTACCGCTATCTGCCATGGTCAAACGTATCAAAAGCGAATGATCAAGGCTTTTAACAAGAAAGTCAGACGCCAAGAATATCAAGTCGGGGATCTAGTGATCAAACGCATCATACTGCCGCAAGGTGATCCCAGGGGAAAATGGACCTCCAAGTACAAAGGGCCATTTGTGGTTAAGAACATTTTCTCAGGAGGAGCTATGATTCTAACCACCATGGATGGTGACGACCTTCCTCACCCCGTCAATGCAGACATAGTGAAAAGATACTACACCTAATTAAAAGACCCGCTAGGTTGACTGGCCTAGGCAAAAATAAGGGCTTCTCGGTGAACCAAAAGGGTTCGGGTAAAAGTAAAGGATGAAAATGAAAAAACATTTGTACACCCGGCAAGTCAAAAACCTGAAAGGGCGGCATGGGCAAAAAAAGGGTATCCCGGTGGATCGAAAACCCGAAAGGGAGATCCAGAAAAAAGTTAGGGATATAAAGAGTACCACTATGTCTCATTGGATCATCTTGCGACCAGACTTTAGTATCGACTATCAAGCTCGGACGGCGCCAATCAATCTGACCAACTTTCGGCCAAGAAGCAAAGTGATGAGACGCTTGAAGATATAAAGGCAATATCAGAGTTGGAACCCAATAAGGTTGTTTCACATAGCTGTTTTTCCTTTCTTTTACACAAATTGTATAATTTCTATATTTCGGCAGCGTTCTCTTACTAGAACGTCAGCCTCCTTGTACAAAAACGCCTATTACAGGCCAATTTAAAATATCAAAACAAATCATTTTCACAAGAGGCTTCGATCTGTTTTTCTTTTTCTGTTTTGTTTTACAAGAACGTCCAATGACTTATTTTTGATATATGCATTTGAAAATGATTGCTGCTCCTAAATATTTACATAAGAAACAAAAGACAATTACTCGTAATTCCGGAAGGAAAAAAAAAGTGCCAAACTCGACGGTTACTTTGCCCATCAGGTATCGGGATAGAGTCAGTTTTGGAACACAATCATGGGTACATACACTCCCCACAGAGTAAAAGTATTCAAAAGCATTGATGTCAGCTTTCCTGAAACCGGATGTAACCACCCCAGCTGAAGTCCATAATCACGGGCGAGTCAGTAAATGTCATCCCCCAAGCAAAGTTTATTTCTCTAGATACAGAGGCTCAATCCCCGACAGAGTTCATCACTTCAGCTACAAAAATTTACTTCCTAAGTTTATTCTCCGCAGAGTTATTCTCAAGCAGCATCTTTTCCCGACAGAATATTTACAAATATCCAGCAACCGTCAGGGATTTATTTTCCCAGATGCGGGCATACCCTGATAGCATTTCGTGAACATACATCATGACATATGCATACATATCATATACAACACAATCTCATTTATTTTGAGAACATCGTCTTGCCCTGCATTTCACGCATCACATATAACTAACCCTGATGTCTTTTCAGGAAAAGACGTTTAGCTTCAACAAATCCAGCAGTTATGCAAGTCACATTTGCGGACGACTAACGGAAACTCAGTTCCCGAAAACAAACGGGTCAACTAATCTACACTTTCATTTCGAAGTAACCCTACGACCCAGGTTCCTTCCCACAACCCTACTATCCAGGCTTTCAGTTCAAAGTAACCCTACGACCCAGGTTCCTTCTCACAACCCTATTATCCAGGCTTTCATTTTGAAGTAACCCTACTATTCAGGTTCCTTCTCACAACCCTACTATCCAGGCTTTCATTTCGAAGTAACCCTACTATCCAGGTTCCTTCTCACAGCCCTACTATCCAGGCTTTCATTTCGAAGTAACCCTACGATCCAGGTTCCTTCTTACAGCCCTACTATCCAGGCTTTCATTTCGAAGTAACCCTACTATCCAGGTTCCTTCTCACAACCCTACTATCCAAGATTTCATTTCGAAGTAACCCTACTATCCAGGTTCCTTCTCACAGCCCTACTATCCAGGCTTTCATTTCGAAGTAACCCTACTATCCAGGTTCCTTCTCATAACCTTACCATCCATGTTTATTCTCTCTCATCTCCAGACAACAGTTCACAACACTGCAAGACTTGGACCTGATCAAACACAATCGTTTTTTGCATTTCCTCGATAGAGTAACGGACAACTGAAGCTCCTAAAATTCTATTTCTCCCAAGACAAATACCAACATTCCTCAACAGATTCCTCCTCAACGACAGGAACAGGAATTCTCATCAAAGGAATATCTCAGGAAATCAACATCCTCTAGATGGCATCTTTAAGCCCATCTCTGAAGATTCTCTGTCACATCTTTTCCAAATGGCATCTGTAGGCCCATTCCCGACATCATCAAATCAGCATTACTTCATACGAGTGCAAATTTCTAGGCACTCTAGTGTTTAATCATCTTCCACATTCAGATCACGAAAGGCAGACAAGCCAATCTACATCCTCAGGTTTAAGAAGATTGAACAGGGGCAGCTGTTGTACCCCAAAATTTGCCCTCTCATTTTACTCAAAACATACTCCTAGAGATCCTCAATTTGCTCAAGGTTGCCCAAGAGTTGACCAGACAAACTCTCTCCTAAGGCAATGTATCTTAAACTAGGGTTTCTATGTTCATCAAGATGGGTGAACTCCAAAGACCTCATATGCTCTCCAAGGTCCTAATATGTTCTCAAGACCCTCCATGTCAAATTTCAAGCATTGCACAAGAAGTTTACTCAGTCAACTGCTCAGATGCTTGAGAATCGACTTTATTAGGTCAAAAGTCAAATGTGGCCCACATACAGTCAAACTTCAAGATTTTTTGTCAACATATACATTTTGAATTTATATCCATAATTTGATCAAGGGTTGATCATTATTCCTCAAGGAATGCCCCAAATTCCTCAAAACCCAAAAGTTGCTAAATTAGGGTTTCTTAGGAAAAGTCAACCAAACTTTGACCAAGCATAACTTCTTCATACTTTATTATAAATTTTCCATCCAAGGCTCATATTTAAGATAATTCAATTCCCTACAACTCATCTTCAGCCCTCAAGTTCAAAATATGCACTCACAAAAAGATATGGATTTCCACATTATAGGTTCTTTTTAAAAGTCAACAAAAACACTTCTTGGGTCAAATTTCTTACATGAACATGGAAGACCCAATTGATATGAGACCAAAAGGGTTTCTTAGGGGACATACTAAGCTTTCTAAAAAGGTCCAAGAACACCTCTCTAAGGTTAAAATTGGAATAAATATGCCTTGTCAAAGTTGACCCTTTTTGCAAAATTGCCAAAAGTCAAATGTACTAAAAAATGCATTTTTTGCCAAATGAGCCTAACTTTTTATGCTTGCACCTCACTCATGACATGGTCCACGACCCAAATGTCCACTCACATGTTATTTGCTTCATTATTTATTTTATTTTGATTTTTTATTTATTAAACATTGAATTAAATCAAATAAATGGTAAATAATAGCAAAGATTTGTTTTGATTGGATTTTTGGACAGAATCACAAGCTCATTATGCTGGCATATTAGAATAAAATCGAATCAAAGCTAATTGGAACAAGAATGGCATGATTAGGCCAAATTTGGAAGGATATCATACCACATGAAAACCAAATCAAATCTTCAAAAATTGCAAAGATACTAGTGGTTTTTACAACCCTAATTCGTTCAAGGATATATAATGAACAAAGCCAGGCACAAAGACAAGGGGTTGCAGTCGTGAGAAAGGAAGAACAAAACTCAAAAAAATTGACAAAAAGTAGTGACTCGGTTTCAAGCTTGGAGGCCAATTCAAGCCATTCTAGCGTTGCCAATAGATTGTTGGACATCTCAGGAACATAACTGGATCAATTGCAAGCCTGTTCACACCCATAAACGCACGTTACAAACCCACGATTTACTTTCCCTAACTTGAATAATATTTTCAATTTATGCATGATTAACCATTATTGAATGTGGCATTGTGTTTGTATGAGCCTTTAGAACATTTTGGTTTACTTGATTTTGTGTTTTGATGCTTATATCTAGAGTTGCCATTATTAGGGTTTGAGGTCACATTTTGGGGTTTCTTGATACAGGTAAAATTGGCCTACACAAATGGTACCATCGTACTCGTGAGGTAAAAACAAAGCAAGTGATCTAGCAAGCAACTAAGAGCCCATGGATAACTATGGATGAAAAGGGTGCTAACACCTTCTGTGATACGGTGGGAGAACTGACTTGGGTATTTTGCGTTTGATCGCAATTGTTGCGGATAGCAAGAGTTGCCACCGACTTTTCTTTTATCCAACAAGGAAAGGCTGAAAATAATAGGAAAGACCTTTCGAGATTATTTCTGAGTTCGGGGGGTAGATTATGAAAAGGGAAGGTATTAGCACCCTTTTCATCCGTAGTTATCTACAGGCTCTTAGTTGCTTGGTAGATCACTTGCTTTGTTTGAAAAATGTACTTTGTGTGGTTTTTGAAAGTATTTTGAAAAGGCGCCTTCGTAGCTATGGAATATGTCCATAGGTAAAAGTATTATACCTAAAACGACAGACTGAGGAAGAAGGTGACGAGGTGGCTGATAACCACTGGCTCGTTTGAATTATACGCGCATTTTTTTTGTTTTGTCCTCTAATTCGCTTGTTTGCATATATTATATATATTTGATATTATATTGACAAGCAAAACAGGTAGCGCAGCTGGCAAGAGTGTATGCGGAAAAGGGTAGAGAACCTGGGTTCGATCCCAGGTCCCAGCAAATTTCCTTATTTTATTTTCCTTTAACAGATCCTGCACATCACCCACTCAAGCGCTCATCATGCACCTCCATCATCCAACCATAGGATCTCATCACGTTCATGATCAACCAGATCCAACGCTTCCACCTGCCAGGGACCATGGTGTACCATCAGGAAGCCTTCCCACTGGATCACACGCTGATTGGGCTTCAACTTGGTGGGCCTGGAATATTTTCAGCAACACCCCCCCCCCCCCCCCTCCAATTGCTTAAGCAGACCCATTCTTGTTCTTTTATTTATTATTTTATTTATTTCTAATTATTTTCTAATTATATTTCTTTTTAAAAGAATAACATCAAAATTATTTCTTTTTAATCAAGATCATAAAAAACACCCAAAAATCATTTTTTCCATAAAATATTTACTTTCGTTAATTAATTAATTTAATTCTAATTAGGTTAATTTAACTCCTTTTCATAATTAAAATCCATTAGAAATTAGGGTTTTGTAAATAATTAATGTTTCCTTCAAAAATAACTTAAATATTCTTTTCTCAAATTAGCTTTTTTAGGTTTTCTAATTGTCTTCGCATTTAATCTGTCGCACGCGTTTTAATTACCTTTTTTATTATTATTTATGTAATTGTTTAGAGGTTGTAATAGATTTTAATTAGGGTTTTAAATTTACGCATTTTGTTTTTAGTTAAATAATTATGTATCTTCGAAAGCCATGTAATAGTTAGGATTTCTATTTCCGCACTTTAAATTTCCGCAATTATTAACTGTTAGATGTATGTTAATAGGATTGTATGGGAAGAATGCTTGAAAATTAAAACGGTAGATAACCTAAATGTGCAAAGACAAATTAACTGAAAAAATTCACTTGCACATGCTCACTCCTAGGGTTTACTTAACTTCAGTTGCCTTCGGTTAAACGGTCATGAAGTATAGGGTTTGTTAGTGGTCGTCCTCTAGCCCCGAAAGATCTCAAATGACCCATTCGGATGTTGCCTCAGAAAAAGATCTTTAAGGCTTTAGGATGATTACTAATACCTCCTAACATTGCTTTTGTGATTGTATTTGTCCCTTTGAACGTCCCTTAAAACTCCAACAATGGTGCTACCTATTCCTTAATAATGGGATAGCGCTGTCTAAAGGAAAATGAACAGTCTTTTTCGAGTAGGTAGATAGTTCTTAGGTACTTGCTCAAACAAACAAATTTCACACAAACACCTTTCAAAACAATTTTCAAAACAACTTCGTCACATCCTTGAGGACTGATACAAGGGTTATCACGAAGTAAAACTTTTTCAAAACAAGCACACACAAGCAATTTTAAAAATGAGCAAGTACCTAAGAGCCCATGTAAAACCATGGATAGAAAGGGTGCTAACACATTCCCTTTCTATAATCTACCCCCCGTACTCAGAAATATTCTCGAAAAAGGTTTTTTCTGTTCTTTTTCCTTTTCCTGATTGGATGAAATAAAATTCGGTGGCGACTCTTGCTTACCGCGACATTTTGCAAACCAAAAACGCAAAACGCAAACCAGTATTAGCAGTCGGTTTTGCCACCGTATCACACATGTATTTGTTTCTTTTTTGTTTTCTAACACTTGTTGCAGATTCAACATAAGTAAGGCCATTGTGCAAGGAATCGAAGGACTTGGGCTTGGCACCCAGGTCATGCTTTTCATTTGATACCATATCTTTACAAACCAGTGCGCACATGATCAAAGGACCTGGGTTCGACACCCAGGTCCTGCATCTTTATTTGTTCTAATGTTTGTCATACAGATGTGAATCGAAAAGCAGATTGCATCTCCTAGATCGAAAGGAAGCATTTCCTTTCATCGAAACAGGCAACATCCGTCCTGGATCAAAAATCCCATCTTCCTCTGAATCGAAGGCAGCTTCCCCTCTGGATCGAAAAAAACCCCTTTCTCCCTGCAATCGAAGGATGCCCCTTTATTTTTTACTTTTGTTTTCATTTCTTTATTGACCTTTTATTTCATTTATTTTAGCATTAAAATCAAAATCACAAAAAAAAATTAGGCTAGTTGTTTTATTAATCAAGTTAAATTTTATTAATTAATTAAAACTTTAACCTTTTCTTAATTAAAAAAATGAATTAGAATTTAGGGCTAATCATTTTCTTTTCATAATAATAAAAATAGACTAAAAAGAAATTAGATTATTTTTCTTAATTTAATTTTATTATATAGACTTTAGGATAATTGACCATTTCACTTAAATCAAAAACAACAAAAAAAGATTTTTCTTATTAGGTTTTTCTTAGACAAACTTTCAATCTTTCGCACGTTATTTATTTTTCGCATTTTTATATTATTGTACCTGCATCCTAGAATGTAATAATTAATAGGACTTTACTTGCTTTATTTATTTTTTCTTCACTTCCAAATTTTTTTACAATGTAAATCCCCCTCCTCAAAGCCATGTAATAATGTAGGTTTATACTTTTGCACTTTATATTTTGTACATATTTACTGGTAGTAACTAGGCATGAATGGAAAGACTAATAACAAAGCGTTAGCAAACCTAACAAAAAGACAAGAAAATAATAACTGAAACATAATACACTTGCACATATACACCTCTAGGGTACTCCACTTTGGTTGCCTTCGGAAATAAAGCAGTAGTGTCCCTCGAAACAGGGACGCTTTAGCAAAGACCCATAAAATCAAAAAGACTATAGTCCCTCGATGACCCTATAGTTGCCTCTCGGTAAATGATCTAGTCCCTAAAATTTTTTGCTAAAGCGTCTCCACAAGTTGCTTTCGTGACTGTATCGTCCCTTCGATGTCCCTTATACATCCAACGATAAGGCTACCTACTCACTAATAGTAGGATAGAACTATCTAAAAGATAGGAGGAAAAGAACTACCATTTTCAATTACAAAAGAAGATAGTTGTTAGAAGTTTTCTCAAAAACATTTTGCACTTACACAAATACTACTTTTCAAAAAACAATTTTCAAAAGCATTTGCTTTGTTAACACTCTTGAGGACTGATACAAGAGTTAAACGCAAAGCAAATCGCCGCACTAAGGAATTTTCCAAACATTTTCAAACAAACAAAAGCACAAAGGTATTTCAAAATGAGTAAACCTCTAAGAGCCCGTAGATAACTACAGATGGAAAGGGTGCTAACACCTTCCCTTTCCATAATCTACCCCCCTTACTCATAAAACTCTCGAAAAGGTCTTTTTCTGTTCTTTTCACCCTTTCCTTAATTTGGATAAAAGAAAAGTCGGTCGTGACTCTTGCTTATCACAACATTTGCAAACACAAACGCAAAACCAGTATTAACAGTCGGTTCTGCCACCGTATCACAGAACTTGCGACTCTGCTAGGGAAACTTATAAAAAAAGTGGGGTTACCTTAGAGTTAGTTCATTATTTAACTGCTTTTGTATGCTTTGTTTGCTTTACCTTTTTGGGATTGTTTGGGTTGTTTCTATAGATCCTACACCCGGATCTGGTGCACCTTTTAGGTAAGTAGCAATAGAGCATAGAAATTGTGCAGGGTATACTGACACGGTTAAAGCGATAGCTACATTGATGCGACACTTTGGTTGGTACCGGTAGCCCTTGAGTAGTCGAGGAGAATACGGAGTTGTTGCATGGTGTCATGAAGTATCAACTGAACTTAGAAACTTTAATTGAACAACTTGGCCATTAGGAAGTAGTGAGATAGTCGTCTTTGGTGTAGCCTGAAGTCGGTTGATACTCGATACTACACTCATTGAGATTTGACTCCCGAGTTTTGTTTGGTGGCAAGTCAGTTGTCTATCAGAATGAAGCTTGTGGGAAAGATCAGTGATATTGAGATCCCTTAGAACCCGGTTACTATTGATAGGACAGGTTGAGCTAACTAGACTTCAAGAGGGTACTTACCTATAAACCCCATGCAAGCCTAAACCTAATGCTACTTGTGTGACTTGTTTGCTTTCAACTTGAGCTACTTGCAGGGTTTTATTATCTAACAACATGATTTCCTTGCAGGATTTGTTTACAGTCATTATCCAATAAACCGGTTTTCTTACAAGACATACTTGTCTTCATCACCCTTCATTCTTACTTGATGCATATCATACAAATCATAGCATTATACCATAGCATTTCCTTAACCATTTCAAGGATCTCAAGGGCATGCGGTGCAGGTTATGATGAACCAGAAGTCTAGCAAGGGGAAAAAGGATTTATCTTCCTCTAGATAATGTTGTCAAAGGATCAAAACACGACAACTTGAGTAAGGGGCTATGACCCACTCGGTACGGTGAGCTTGACTCTCGTAGAAGGACTATCAATGATACGAAGTTCTTCAATCAAAGCTGCAAAATTCAACTTCTGACATTTTCTTATTTAGACCGCGAGACCCTTCAAAACATTTGCATATCATAAATGTCATTGCATAACAGGTATTCTACAGACAGGTTTCTTATCTTTTCGTTGTTTATTTTAGCAAAAAGAAATGGCTCTTGAACAAACAATTAAGGAGATTCAGGCACATAATGCTCAATTCCAAGAAATTTTCCTGAATCTGGCTAAGGGACAAGAAGATCTGGAGGCTCTTGTTCTCAAAGACCATAAGAAAAAGGTAAAGAATCCAATTTGTGTTTTGAGTGTGGGAAGAAAAAGACCAGCTAACCGAGCTCTAGATTTTGCAACCCCATCAAAGGAGAAAGATAATCAAGAGGAGAGTGATGATAAATCCAAGGAAGGATACAACAATCCAGCGTGTGAGGAAGATGAAGTCGGCTATAATGAAGAGCAGTATCCTCCCGCTGATAACAAATACAAGCAGATGGAGGATCGCCTCAATGCAATGGAAATTCAGAGGGTACCCGGTCTATATTTTGAAGAATTAGGGTTGGTTCCAGGGGTGGTCATCCCACCTAAGTTCAAGGTCCCTATCTTTGCAAAATATGACGGTGTTTCCTGTCCCAAGCTTCACTTGAGGTCATATGTTAGAAAGATCCAACCTCACACTGTTGACCGGAAGCTATGGGTCCATTTCTTCCAAGAAAGTTTGGCTGGCACTCAACTGGATTGGTTCTATCAGCTAGAAGGAACTGACATCCATACCTGGGAAGACTTGGCTGCTGCTTTCTACAAGCAGTACCAATACAATGTTGACTTGGCACCAACTCGAGTGCAACTGCAAAATATGTCCATGAGCTCAAGAGAAGGGTTCAAGGAATATGCGTAGAAATAGATGGATATAGCTGGAAGAGTACAACCTCCTATGAATGATCGGGAAATGGTAGACATGTTCATGGGCATTCTGACAGAACCGTTCTTTAATCTGCTCATTGGGAGTTCTTCATCCGGCTTTACAAAGATGGTTCTGACTGGGGAAAGGATCGAAAACAATATCAAGAGTGGGAATATTCCAATGGTTGCATCCTCTAATGCTGAGAGGAAGCCATTTGGTGGTAAAAAAGAAACTAATGTTGTCTATGGTCAAAGGTGCCATAATACAAATAACCACCATCAGTCTGTGGGAGCGGTGTTAATATCTAATCCTACACATGTTCAACATCAACGACGCAGTATGCGTAGGATAAAGTATCAAGAGAGGTAGTATGTTGACATTAATATTCCTTTGTCTCAATAATTACAACAATTGTTAAAAGCGGAGCTGATTACACTAAATGATCCTCCTCAAAAACCTAATACCTCTTCTCCTAAGTACAATCTTAATGTAAAATGTGTTTACCATTATGATAGTCCTGGGCACGACACCGACAGCTGTTAGACTTTGAAGAATAAGATCCAGGATCTGATTGACAGCAAGGGGATCGAATTTGACTCTTCTAAGATCCCCGGTGTGACCACTGCTCCCATGACAAATCATGGCCAAAATAGAGAGCGTTTATTGCATTTGAATTATCAGTTGTAATTCCTTTGTTTCTTAAAACATTTACCTTTATGTCAAACTTTGGTTATTCATATTAATACATTGCATATGTTTGTCTTGAATTATTTCATTCGTATTCATTATATTCAAACTGTGTTTTTACTTCCTTTTTGTGATATTCAAACTCCCGATTAAAAAGCTCTAAGCCTTTGGATGGAGGATGACGAAAACGATACCATAATCTCTATAATATGCTTTTGAACAGACCTCGCTGACGATGTACAAGTATTGTTTCAAATCCTAAACAATCGAGTAATAAGGAAGATAATCCCTAGTCAACCCCTTTGAGCCAAAGAAGTAGGAGTTTTTCTTTTCACATAATTAAAACCCTTAATCATAATCTGGGGCATGATAGTTTTCTCAGTTAATTCAAATATGCATTCCGTCACAAGCTCTACCTTCATACACAACAAATAATGTAGAATATGCTCTCCAAAAGATGGTGATGGATCCATATAAGCATCAAGACAGGAAATCATTATCTCTCAAAAGAAAAGCCCGCTAGGTCAAAACCTATGAAGGATACTTAAGAAAAAAATTGGGGCATCCCGCTGACTGTAATCACAAAAGAAACAGTTCAGGCAAAAGTAGGGATAACAAAAACAAAAGAAAAGAGGTCCTACAAATCCTCAACAAAAAAGAAAAGGGTACAAAAATGAATGCCTTCTCAAACAAACATTCAATTTCTGAACCATCACCAAGTATCATAGCAAAGATTCCAGACTCAATTGGGATCTAAATGCACAATTAACTGAGCGTAGGACTGAAGAACATCACGAAGAGTGGGTTAGATACAAATAAAATTTGAGCCTTTATCCTTTGTTTTTTGAACCGTGAACCAGACCATGTTATAACCCTTAAAAGTCCTAGCTGAAGCATGGGTTAGTTCGAAAGCATACTGTTACAAAAGGTATCCTGACTTCTGTAGGGTTCGTTATAAATCTTGAGCTGATATCACACTGTTACAAAATTTTTTGTTTTACTAAAAATGAATTTTCAAACTTCAAGACAAACATAAGCTTTGCATTCTTAAAATACCATTGTTTGCATATGACTATTTGTTCAACAACAGAGAAATTCGTACGAAGAATATTCAATGAACGAAAATCCTCTCAATGGACAGAATCACCTCAGATGGAAAGACATTCCAGTAACAGGCCTTTCATAATCAAGGGGCATAGCATGGTGTCCAGCTGATCCGGGGCAGTCAAATCAAGGTTCAAGGAATCCCTCAAAAATTCCAAATAACCAGGGGCAGATCTCCATCTGAATCACTTGGGGCATTGGACATGAATTCCAACAACGAATCATGTATGATCAAACAAACACCTTCTGGCAAGTGTGACAACACTTACTACTATGGACAATGACAATTCTCCGTACCCGGTGAACACAGACATAGTTAAAAGACACTACGCATAAATAAAGACCCACTAGGTCGACTAGCCTAGGCAAAAATTAGGGCATCCTGGTGAACCAAAAGGGTTCGGGAAAAAATTAGGGATATACATAAAAAAATTTGTACACCTGACAAGTCAAAAACCTGAAAAAGCGGCTTGGGCAAAAAGGGGTATCCCGGTGGACTGAAAATCTAAAAGGGAAATCCAGGAAAAAGTTAGGGATTAAAGCGTACGATTATGTCCCGTCATCTTGTCATTTGTCTATCAGTAGAATACTCCCTGACCAACATACACTAAGGACTCCAAATGTTGGGATAACAGTCAAAACCGTCTATAAAATCCTAGCAGGTACAAAGGCAGGGACATCCTCCTAAAAAAGGTCACTGCCATATTCTCAACATGTAGCCTAATGATGTCAGGTGTTTTCACATCCCCGACAGAGCAAAAACCTCTAATTACTGCTCCAAAATCTCCCAATGAAGTCGCCAAGCTTTTCAAGATTCCCCTATAGGATTTCAACAAAATCCCCAAGCAGTTTATAGAGTTCACCTTCTGCAACAGAGTTTTATAAGTCTCAAGTAGTTTATAAATCCTTATCCCCAGTAGAGTTTATTTCTCTAGCTACGGAAGTTCATCCCCCAGCGGAGTTTGTTTCTCCAAATTGGTGAAATCTTCCAACATAACTCTTCCCCTCGGCAAAATCATTCTCAAATAGAAGTTGAAGATCCTCGGCAGAGAAAGGGAATCTCCAATAAAACTATCTCCATTCATTATCCCCAACGGGAATTAAAGAATCACTTTCTTCACTCACCAACAGCAGTCTGAGATTCAGCTTCCTGGTACTCTTCAGCAACAATCAGGGATTCATTTTCCCTAGCTTAACAATACAGTAATGGAATAACTGACACGTTCATGCATTGCATTCATACATCATTTTACAGATAGACAACATGAATGCATATATTACAAATCTCATTCATTTTGAGAACATCATTTGCACTTCATGCATCATGACATTGCGTGCAACTAAATCTTTATCTTTTTAGGTAAAGTCTATACACAGACGAATTTCTAATTATACATTGAGGTAGCAATTGTCAAAGATTCCTTCATTATCCATTGAGGTAGAAACCGTCAAATATTACTTCATTATCCATTGAGGTAGCAATCGTCAAAGATTCCTTCATCATCTGTTGAGGTAGCAATCGTCAAAGATTCCTTCATTATCCATTGAGGTAGCAATCGTCAAAGATTCCTTCATTATCCATTGAGGTAACAATCGTCAAAGATTCCTTCATTATCCATTGAGGTAGCAATCGTCAAAGATTCCTTCATTATCCATTGAGGTAGCAATCGTCAAAGATTCCTTCATTATCCATTGAGGTAGCAATCGTCAAAGATTCCTTCATTATCCATTGAGGTAACAATCGTCAAAGATTCCTTCATTATCCATTGAGGTAGAAATCGTCAAAGATTCATTCATCATCTGTTGAGGTAGCAATCATCAAAGATTCCTTCATTATCCATTAAGGTAGAAATCATCAAAGATTCCTTCATCATCCATTGAGGTAGTAATCGTCAAAGATTCCTTCATCATCTGTTGAGGTAGCAATCGTCAAAGATTCCTTCATTATCTGTTGAGGTAACAATTGTCCAAGATTCCTTTATCATCCATTGAGGTAGCAATCGTCAAAGATTCCTTCATATAACCCTCCAGAGGAAGTCCAACAGGGACTCATCCTGGAACAGCCTACATAGGCTCTTGCTAATACATTTCCAGATAACGGTTAATTCCATTATCTCCAGTAAATCACTGGAAACCTGGACTTCAACCAGAATACAGCAAACTGTCATCTCTCCAGAGATAATTCTTCAGCAGAGCCTCGGACAACTTAAGTTCCTAGGCTCTATTCCCCCATAGAATTTTCCTCAAATAGGAGAACAACAGAAACCCACATTCCCCAATGGACTCCTCCTCAGACAGCAGGAACAGGAACCCCTAAAGGGGATCATGTGTGAAACCAGCATCTACTTTGGATGGCATCTTTAAGCCCATCTCTGACGACTATCTGTCATCTCCTCCAAATGCCATATGTAAGCTCATTCCCTACATCACCAACCATCAGTGTTGTTTCATGCGAGTGCAAATTTCTGGGCACTCTAGTGTTCAATCATCTTCCACCTTCAAATCAAGAAAGGCAGACAAGCCAATCTACATCTTCAGGTTTAAGAAGATTGAACAAGGGCAGTTGTTGTACCCCAAAATTTGTTCTCTCATATTTTCAAAGATTTTTCTCTTACATAGGTGATTACAAACACTTGATTAAAGAAAAATAATTTTTTTGAAGATAAACAAGATATTTTAATTGGCATGAACAAGGTGTCATTCGATTGAGCGCCTAACCTCCTCCAAGCTTACCTCGAATTTCCAAGCTTCGATTGAAGCCTTGTTCTTTGCTTGTTTGCTGCATATAAGCTTCGATTGGGCATATGTTTCATTTGAAACAACCTCATTCGATCCAAAGGGGAAGGACCTCTTGTTAGCGCTCCTTCGATTGCACCATTGGCTTTGCGTGTTGGCTTGATTCACAAATGCAATGTCTACCTGCATGTAAGCTGGATTCCTGCTTCGATTGGGCATTTGATCTTTTTTGGAGCAAGCTTGATTCCTGCTTCGTTTGGGAATTTGGTTTCTTTGGAATCAGCTTGATTCCTGCTTCGACTAGGCAAATTATCCCTCTGTGTGTGTCTTCAGTGTACAAAGCAAGAACTTCTTCAAACTGGCCTTTGACTCACAAAGCTCCCACTGGGCAAAAGGCCCCTCAGCATATCACCAGCGCACGTATGCCTCTTCATGCTTGCCTTGGTTTCACAAGGTAAAGACCCATCAGCATGCCTTTAACTCACAAGGAAAAAGGCCCCTCTCACCGGTCTTCGATTCACAAGGCAAAGACCCCTCTTCAGCTTGACTTCAACATACAAGGCCAAGACTCCTTCAGGTTTGCCTTCGATCCACCAGGCAAAAAGTTTCTTTGTGATCCACCAGGCAAAAAAAGTTTCCTTCAACCCACAAGGTACTGGCTACCTTTGTGCCAGCTTCGCCTAGGTAATGGCCTCCTTTACGCCTACCTTGACTTGCTTCATGCTAGCATCCACAAGGCATAGGCTGCCTTTGTGCCAACTTCGACTGGGCACTGGCCCCCCTTTGAAACAATTGTACACACTTCAACACGCATGATAGCCCATTCGAAGGAAGTAATACTATAGCCAATCGAAGGGTACACAAGAGGTACATTTGAAGAAGCATGCAGAAGCCCATTCGAAGGTTGCACAAGAGGTCCAGTCGAAAGAGGAAACTTGAGGCCAGTCGAAGAGCAGCACTAGAGGGCATTCGAAGGAGCTAAAATGTCCAGGTTCATTCAAATTAAAAAAAAGAGGTAAGTTTCCACAACTTTTGCAATGTTTCAAAATTGTATTCAAGGCCTTAAAACACCAACTTAATGGTTGTTTACTCTTTTGCCTTTTTGTCCCCTCCATCCCCTCTATATAAAGAGACCTCATACACACACACAAAGGGGGGGGGGGGCGATCCCAGAGGACACATATTGATATACACACACACTGCCTCATAAGCTACCAAAATTGTCAAAAACCTCCTGAGTAGTCCAAATTGAAGGAATCTTCAACAATACTTCACTCATTCCTTGAAGTTGGCAGAGAATGTGCCCAATCACTAGGCATCTCCAACACCACAAATCCATACACCACCGTTGGTAAGGAAAATGCATGTATCTGTTTCTTTTTTGTTTTCTAACACTTGTTGCAGATTCAGTATAAGTAAGGCCAGTGTGCAAGGAATCGAAGGACCTGGGTTTGGCACCCAGGTCATGCTTTTCGTTTGATACCATATCTTTGCAGACCAGCGCGCACAGGATCAAAGGACCTGGGTTCGACACCCAAGTCCTGCATATTTATTTGTTCTAATGTTTTTCATACAGATGTGAATCGAAAAGCAGATTGCATCTCCTAGATCGAAAGGAAGCATTTCCTTCTATCGAAACAGGAAACATCCCTCCTGGATCAAAAATCCCATCTTCCTCTGAATCGAAGGCAGCTTCCCCTATGGATCGAAAAAGCCCCCTTTCTCCCTGCAATCGAAGGATGTCCCTTTATTTTTTACTTTTGTTTTCATTTCTTTATTGACCTTTTATTTTATTTATTTTAGCATTAAAATAAAAATCACAAAAAAATATTAGGCTAGTTGTTTTATTAATCAAGTTAAATTTTGTTAATTAATTAAAACTTTAACTTTTTCTTAATTAAAAAAGTGAATTAGAATTTAGGGCTAATTATTTTCTTTTCATAATAATAAAATTAGACTAAAAAGAAATTAGATTATTTTTCTTAATTTAATTTTATTATATAGACTTTAGGATAATTGACCATTTCACTTAAATCAAAAACAACAATTTTTTTTTCTTAGACGAACTTTCAATCTTTCGCGCGTTATTTATTTTTTGCATTTTTATATTATTCTACCTGCATCCTAGAATGTAATAATTAATAGGATTTTACTTGCTTTCTTTATTTTTTCTGCACTTCCAAATTTTTGTATAGTGTAAATCCCCTTCCCCAAAGCCATGTAATAGTGTAGGTTTATACTTCTGAACTTTATATTATGTACATATTCACTGGTAGTAACCAGGCATGATTAGAAAGACTAACAACAAAATGTTAGCAAACCTAACAAAAAGACAAAAAAATAATAACTGAAACATAATACGCTTGCACATATACACCTCTAGGGTACTCCATTTTGGTTGCCTTCATAAATAAAGCAGTCATGTCCCTCGAAACAGGGACGCTTTAGCAAAGACCCATAAAATAAAAAAGATCATGGTCCCTCGATGACCCTATAGTTGCCTCTCGGTAAATGATCTAGTCCCTAAACAAATTTGCTAAAGCGCCTCCACAAGTTGCTTTCGTGACTGTATCGTCCCTTTGATATCCCTTATACATCCAACGATAAGGCTACCTACTCACTAATAGTAGGATAGTACTGTCTAAAGGATACGAGGAAAAGAAATACCCTTTTGGAGTACAAAAGTAGATAGCTGTTATAACATTTTGCACTTACACAAATACTACTTTTCAAAAAACAATTTTCAAAAACATTTTCTTTGTTAACACTCTTGAGAACTGATACAAGAGTTAAATGCAAAGCAAATCGCCGCACTAAGGAATTTTCCAAACATTTTCAAACATACAAAAGCACAAAGGTATTTCAAAATGAGCAAACCTCTAAGAGCCCGTAGATAACTACGTATGGAAAGGATGCTAGCACCTTCCCTTTTCATAATCTACCCCCTTACTCAGAAAACTGTCGAAAAGGTCTTTTTCTATTCTTTTCACCCTTTCCTTAATTTGGATAAAAGAAAAGTCAGTGGCGACTCTTGCTTACCGCAACATTTACGAACGCAAATACAAAACCAGTATTAAACAGTCGATTCTGCCACCGTATCACATCCGGATATCACAGAGCCTTCGTGACCCCGAAAAAATCGCATCCATATCCTATTTACCTTGCGGAGGAAGTCATCCAGGTAAGGGATCACATACGGGTCCCCACTACTCACGTAGGACCTGACAGTCTCTACGTTGAACATGTTTGACCAGCTCAATAAAGAGACCTTGACGTAACACTGAAAACTATAAGTATCATCTCTTTCGAGAGGATCAAGTATTCAACATTTTTGTACTCTCACACTTGATTTGTTCATTATAAAATTAAACAAAACAATATATATATATATATATATATATATATATATATATATATATATATATATATATATATATATATATATATATATATATATATATATATATATATATATATATATATATATATATATATATATATATATATATATATATATATATATATATATATATATATATATATATATATATATATATATATATATATATATATATATATATATATATATATATTATAAAATGTATTATTTTTAAAAAGATAATTATTCAATCAAATCACCATTAAAACTTAGCTTTACATATAAAAATTTCAAAAATAAATATCTATCATACAAATAAAAAAAATTATATTTAGATAATTTGTTTTATTTTTATAAAACACACTAATATAACACAAATTAATAATAATTTCTTATTTTGTTGCTCTGTAAGAGTACCTTCTAACTCCTTGGCACAATTATATTGAGGCAACATGTTTTTTTCTTCTTTTCTTATTTATATATTTTTTATATGAAATTGATGAAAATTTTATTTTTTAAAGATATATAATTAATATTTTTAAATTTTTAAATTTATTATTTTTAGTGACACATTATTTAAAAGTTAAAATATAATTAACTTTATGTAAAAATATTTAAAATATTTAAATTTAAATTTAAAATATATAGATTAGTTCTATAAATCACCTTAGTTGAACAAAATTATAGTTAACTTTTTATTAGGGTTTTTTTAACAAGCTTTTTATTAGGGTTAACTGCACGATAATTGAATGGAATTTATAAACATTTAATTAGGGTTCTATAAATCACCGTAGCTTGCTGCGGTTTCACCAGTCTCTTGTTGCTCTTCTTCTCCTTGATCAGCTTCAGTAATCTCTCGCGGCGCTCCGCCATGTGACCTGCAAAAACAAAGAAAATGTGCCCGGGTCAGCTTCGTCGAAGAATAAAAAGAAGGCAAACATATAGTAAAAGCAAGCAAGAAAAACCTAAGAGATCCAGGGCCTGCCCGTAAGATTGCCACTCGATGAGCACCTTTGTATTGATCGGACGCGCCTCAAACATCAGCTCGCCATCTTTGTCCAGGATGTCATGCCCTTCCCGTGTGACCCATCTGGCAGAGAAGAAACCATCGACAAAATGATTAAAGACACCATATGCCTCTTCGTCTTCGACACTCATACCATCGACAGAAGTGTGGTAATCCCCGGGACCGTGATCGTAGTGGCTCGAACACCAGTGGATGGGAAATTTTGAGATTCTCCCAATCTCAAGATTACCCTCGGCGTCCAGGCACGACTCCCCGTCCTCGTCCACAACAGTAGCCGGGTTGAACAGAGAATCCAAGGCCGTTTGGGTAGATGGCTGCAGGATATACCACTTGTCCTTAAAGTCCCAGACAGAATTCATATACATCCTAAACAACCTCTTCGTCTGTTTAAGGGATACCCAACTATGTTTCACTTCTTGGGACTTCCATTGCAAGTGAAAAACCCTGAAGAACAGGGGAATGGTCGCCCCGATCCTCAGGAATCGACATGTAAGTTTGAATGCTCAGATAAAGGCGATCGTGTTAGGATGAAACTGGGAGGGTGCCAAGTTCAAATGATTGAACACCCCCATCTGGAAGTCGTTAAAGCCGGAGCCCAAGGTCTTTGAACACGACCTCATACATGAGGAAGGCGTCCTCGGTGTACTCCGAGCATATGCGTGCATCTGGCGCCGGTCTCAAGATTTTAAAGTTTCCCCGAAAGCCTTCCTGGTCGGCTCCATACTCGACAACTGTGAAGGCTTGCCTCTGGCCTTGACTGTAGATCGATGCTATTCCTCAGAGCTCGACGCCAACCCATATTTCAGGGTCGTCGATTATGTCGACCAAATTAATGTTCTCCTCGACGGTGTTAATCCGTTTAGTCTCCATATTCTCTGACCA
The DNA here is from genome assembly GCA_948472305.1 of Vicia faba. Lineage (NCBI taxonomy): Eukaryota > Viridiplantae > Streptophyta > Magnoliopsida > Fabales > Fabaceae > Vicia > Vicia faba. Next base: position 21,789,692 of record OX451735.1, read on the forward strand.
TTTGGGAGTGTCATCCATTTACCTACAAAGCAGAGGAAACCAGTGAATTCGATAGTAAATCCAAATCCCTCTTTTCGACAATGCAAATGAAAAGGCTAAGCAATGCCCATACCAAGTCGACAGTCATCCGCACAAAAGGGGAAATACGGGGACCTCGACCGACCCATGAAAATTATGCCAATCCTCTAGGATCACACAATGATCCTAACGATGAATGCATGTTTTTCATAAATGTATTGAGCATAGGACGAATATTGCGAGCAGATTATGAATATCACGACCAAGTTCATAATTTTGCTAGCCAAACACATGGAGATCACAAGGGAGACTAACCTAAGCACCGAGCACAAGATGAATATTGCGAGCAGATTATGAATATCACAACCAAGTTCATAAATTTGTTAGCCAAACACATGGACATCACGGGGAAGACTAACCTAAGTACCGTCAAAAGGACGAATATCACGGGCATAATCACAAATCATATGCCTAAACACATGAGTTCCCCGGGCAGAGCCCCCCAAATACGAAATTCTACTACGTATCGTCAAAATCTATCAAATCCTACTACTAAACATCATCAAAATCTATCTACACACAAGATATCAAGAAAAGGGAACACTTACTTGAAGAATAGATGAAGAACGACAATGGTTGAGGAAGGGTGTGCGACGCATTGTGCGGCGGGTTCAAGGATTCTGGAAAACGGCACGGTGTTAACAGTGTAGAAAGTGGAGAGCGCGAAAATGTGAAAGTAAATTATGAGCCTTGGAGCCGTATTTATAGAGCTGACATGGAATGTGAAGCGTCACGCCGGACAGCTCATAAGCCGCCTTTCTCCTTGACACCTACATATACAGGTAATGATGGCCCATACTCCCTAGGTCATTATTACTATTCCCAATAGCCACGCCACGTGTCTGACAAATGCATCGTCTACTCCCTGCGAGTGCTCCTTAAACCCATTTCGACCTCTACCCGGGGCCAAATCTTGAACCGACGACGTCCCCCTTTTTATGGTATAAAAGCTCCGTGTCGAGCAGCGCACCTCGCAAAAGGACGAACTAGGACTAAGTCATGACTCCTTCACCAGGAGCAATGACTTGGGGGGAGGGGGGGGCTCCTGTTCTGGACCGGGCCTGCCCTTGGCCTAACTCCCTTTAAGGCCCAATCCAAGTGTGTAAACTTGCACCACTGACCAGTTCTATCCTCGAATGCGGCGAGCAACTACCACATTTTCCCCACGAGGAGACAACCTTACCACACGGGCACAACACCCTGAGTAGACTAAGGGCGGTCACCTCCGACCATGCAGGCTTCGAGGACACCCCGATGGGCTCGTCGACCAAGGCTGCCCCCCACTCGACCTCGCGTATGACGGGGATCACCCACAACGGGCAGATGCCCCTCCCGAGCATCCTCATCGTAGGGCTGACTACCAACATCTCCGGATATCACAGAGCCTTCACGACCCCAGAAAAATCGCATCCATATCCTCCTTACCCTGTAGAGGACGTCATCCAAGTAAAGGATCACGTGCGGGTCTCCACTACTCACGTAGGACCTGACAGTCTCTACGTTGGGCCTGTTTGACCAGTCCAATGAAGAGACCTTGATCCAGTACTGGGAGCTATAAATATCCTCTTTTTCGAGAGGGTCAGATATTCAACATTTTTGTACTCTCACACTTGATTTGTTTAATTATATATATATATATATATATATATATATATATATATATATATATATATATATATATATATATATATATATATATATATATATATATATATATATATATATATATATATATATATATATATATATATATATATATATATATATATATATATATATATATATATATATATATATATATATATATATATATATATATTAAAATGTATTATTTTTAAAAAGATAATTATTCAATCAAATCACCATTAAAACTTAGCTTTACAATATAAAAATTTCAAATAAATATCTATCATACAAATAAAAAAACTTTATATTTATACAATTTATTTTATTTTTATAAAATACACTAATAATAACACAAATTAATAATAATTTCTTATTTTGTTGCTCTGTAAGAGTACCTTCTAACTTCTTGGCACAATTATATTGAGGCAACATGTTATTTTTTTTTCTTTTCTTATTTATATATTTTTTATATGAAATTGATGAAAAATTTATTTTTTTATTGATATATAATTAATATTTTTAAATTTTTATATTTATCATTTTTAGTGACACATTATTTAAAAGTTGAAATATAATTAACTTTATGTAAAAATATTAAAAAAATTTAAATTTAAATTTAAAATATAAAGATTAGTTCTATAAATCACCTTAGTTTAACAAAATTATAGTTAACTTTTTATTAGGGTTTTTTTAACAAGCTTTTTATTAGGGTTAACTGCATGATAATTTAATGGAATTTATAAACATTTAATTTATCTTTTATTTAGATAAATAAATTAGTGCTAAACTCCAATTTTAAGTGAAAAAGTGTGGGAACTCACATGTTTGAATTCACTTCCCAACAAATTCAATATTTTTCAATGACCAAATTTCACAACACTTCTGACAAACTTATCATTTATTTATTTATTTATTTATTTATGTAGATAATATTTTATTGTTTCTGATTTTACGCCGAAAGGAAATAAAAATTCAAACATCTCAATGGCCAAATTGAAAAGCCAAGAGTCTCATGTATACATACTCTTTTTATTGATTTATATTTTTATAAAAAAAATTATTTCTTTGTATATGAAAGACAATTTTAATATTAATTTTATAATACGATATTCTTTTTTGTATAACTAGTGGACTTGGGCACTTGGCTAGTTGAATAGAAGAGATACCAAAGATTGCGGTAACGTATCATTCGAGAGATTCTCTTAATGCCAACAGAACCACTGATATCAATTTACATATTATTTATTTTTTAATAATAAAAATGTAAATTAATTTTTTATTCATAAGTTTAACAAAATCCATATTTTTTAATAAAAATTATCCATTTAGAATATTATTATTATTTTTATTTTTAATTAATCCTATTTTAGTTGTTTTTTATTAAACGATAATAATATCTGACACATTTAGAAAACAATTTTATTATTCCAAAATAAAAAATTATTTTCTACCAAATTTTTATAATATAAATTTATTATTATTTTGATTTTTTAAATTAACCACTTACCATCACTCTAATAATATCAACATTAATTATGAACAATTAAAATAAACTAAATTTAAAAAATCTTATATTATTTAAAAAAATCATTAATTCATAAATAATAATAAATTATTTACATATAATATATATGATTATATATTTTAAGAGATTTAATTTTAAATCGTCATTTCAGATTCATTAAATTCTACTATCAAATAAATTTATAGAATTAATTTATCTTTTTTTCACATAAATTTATTAAAATCATATTAAATATAAATAAAGATGTAAAAAAATTATTAGTAAAACAATAAAATTAAATTTTTTTTAGAAGTGGGGTTATTATAAATTAAATTTCTACTATCTGTTTTTTTCACCTTTAAAAAGGTTTGTTACAAAATATCATCTAACTAATATAAGAGATGGAGATTTATTTTTCCGGAAACAATGTACCTATCAAGTACTACACACAAATAAATAAAAAATAAAAAATAAAAAATAAAAAATATTATTCATGTATTTGTGTGCACTCTCTAAAAATCGGCTATAAAAGTGTGAAAAACAAAAGGTAAAGAAAACCAAAATCTAAGCTCAAGAAAACAGTAAGAAAAAGGCTCTTTGCTCTTCAACAACAAATCTTCAAAACTTCCATCAACATTGCATTCTTTCTTCAAGTAAGCAAATAAACCTTCTTCTCTTTTTCTTTTTTCTTTTTTTTTCTCCATATAAATAAATCACAATCTTTGTTTTTTTATTTTTTTTATTTTTTGTTATTGTTGAATGTGTGTGTATATTATAGATGATTGAAAAGATTTGAAGAAGAAAAAAAGAAGATGAGGAATTATGAAGCAATAAAGAGTTTTGAAGAGAATGAAAATGATGAAGATTTGGAGATTGGAAATCAAGAACAAGAACAAGAACATGAACATGAACAAGAACAGATCTCTGATTCAACAACAACAACAACCAAACTCAAGAACAAGATTGTTGTTGATGAACAACAACCTAAATCTCACCGTTTGCTTTCTCTTGATGTTTTTCGTGGCCTCACCGTTGCGGTAATCTCTCTCCACCTTTCTTATTACTCTAATTAATTGTTTAATTAGTCAGCTAATTTTTATTATTACTTTGATTTTTTTTTGTGATTAAGCAAACGACGTCGTTTTGTTATCTAAAATTAATATTAATATTAACAATATCTAATAATTATCATAAATTTAGTTGATTATTTAGGGTTAGAGAGAGAGATTTTTTATTTATTTTTGGGCTTAGATTTTGATGCTATACCCAATTTGTTGGTTGAAGAATCCAAAGAGTTGCACGTGTTAAAGTCATGTTGCTTTAATTTAAAGTTAAGAAGAATTATGTTTCGTGTTAAATTGATTTAATTAATATGATTAGTTTGTTAATTAGAGAACCGTCCATTTAAATTGCATTACGGCTACTACACCCTTTCTTATTAAATTTCCATAAGATTCTTTCATTATATATATATATATATATATATATATATATATATATATATATATATATATATATATATATATATATATATATATATATATATATATATATATATATATATATATATATATATATATATATATAATTTGAATTTTTAAAATTGATAGATCTTAACTCAACTGACACAGTCGATATTGTTAGGTTAGACGTTTTAGTTTGAATTTAGAATTCTAATATTCACTATTGTATGGGAGTTTTGAGTGATTATTATGTAATTCAGACTTAAAAAAAAATGAATTCTTATAAAGTATTATAATGTTTTGTTGTATATATGATTTTTTTTTAAATTTAATTTGTTTGTTTGTTTTCCTTATGATAATCATGTTATTTAGTTTGCTCAATGATTAATATAAGTTTGATAGTTATCTTAAACGTTTATGAAATACTAATGTTTGTTAAATTTCTAAATCTAGGAAGATATTTTTTGTTTTTATTTTTGTAGAGTTAGTTAACCTATAAAAGCTTTATTTATTATTATAGTAAAGTATTTTATGTTCCCACTTTTATAGAGTTTCTTAATTTTTAATATTTTTATTTAATGTTATATCTTCATTCATCTGCATAGCCGTCCATTTTAAAAGAATATATGTACCCATTAGATAGAATTTCACAATATTCTCTTATTTTTTATAATATAAATATCTTCTTATAGAAAATAATAATATATTTCCTTGTTTTTCTTTTATAATTTTGACCATTGATTTGATTGTTGATCATATACTATTTCTGTTTATTCTATTTATAGGGTCAAAAGAATAATTACTTTTTTATTCGAGTCAATTTTCATTTTATTCTTTTTATAGAGTAATTTTAAGAATAATAATTGTAATTTTTTAATAATTTATATGACTCATATAGGAATAAATAAATAACATATATCTTGATATGATATGAATAAAGTGGAGAATATATCTCAATCATGGAAAATAAAGTATCTTATTTTTATGACTTATAGGTAATTTTAATTTTTGCACCCCCACTTAACTAGGCCACAAAAATTATTATAAATGGATTAGGCTAATAAAAATGGTGTATTAGTATTAAATAAATAAAGTTTAAGGTTTATTATTAATTAGGTTATAAATAGAAATATCATTATCAAAAAAAGTGTGATAATAAAGTATGGTTGGTTGGTTAGATGTAATGTGCCTAACAGACTCCTCAATCACCACTATGTTGCTTTATCAATGGGAGATGACTTTGAAACGCAATCCTTGTGTGTGATTTGCTTTTGTAACTATCAATCTTCATGTGACCATTTTTTACATGACATAACATATTACATGCATCACATCAAATATTAGTTGCACATAAAAAGTTTTACTATGTAGCAGAAACACCTCTGGAAAAAAGTGTGTTTGTGTAAGTGTATGTGTGTGAACACGACACATATATATGTGATTGTTATTATCAAGATTGATGTGTCAGTATCGTGTTTCCGGTGTACGTGCTTCATAGGTATGAAGTTATGATCATTTTATTTGAGGAATTTATTTAGGCATTGAATTTGTTTGGTGTTCCTAATAAGTAATAGAATATTTGGTGATGTTCACATGGGATTGTACAATTTTGCTTCTTTCTTTCTTCAACAATTCACATGATACCTAATTCAATCATGTTATAGTTTGAAAACGACAAATTTAGTTAGGAAGTTGTTATCTTGAGGTTCTTAAATTGTCCTAATGTAATTAATGAGTATATGATGAAGTAGAAGATGCATTGCTCCTAAGATTAGTTTTTTGATTCAATGATCTCTCAATATTAAACCATAAAGATGTTCCAATTTGCGTCCCTGTAATTGAATGTCTCTGCACAGCTATCAACTGAACTGACTTAACTGGACAAATGTTAGTTTAGGCTAATACTGGATTTATGAAACTTAAATGCAGCTTATGATTTTGGTGGATGATGCTGGAGGACTCATTCCAGCACTCAATCATTCTCCATGGAATGGATTAACAATAGCAGATTTTGTAATGCCATTTTTTCTATTCATTGTTGGTGTTTCACTAGCATTCACATACAAGGTATGTTACTTGAATTTTTGTGTTGAAACTTTCTTGATAAATTGTTCATTTATCAACCTAACTATAATCTGTTTCGGTAACAGAAACCGTCTTGCAAAGTTGATGCAACTAGAAAGTCAATTTTACGGGCGCTTAAGCTTCTCGCGTTAGGCATTTTTCTCCAAGGTGCCAATTGAACCCTTGTCTTTGTTTTTGTGGCAATTTTTAATAATGAGAACTTGTTCAATTTGTGCTATGCTACGATGTTATGTATATGCCGCATAATGAGAACTTGCATTCTGTTGTTTGCAGGAGGTTATGTTCATCGCGTAAATGATTTGTCATTCGGAGTGGATTTGAAGCAGATACGATGGATGGGGATATTGCAAGTATGAATTGAACTTCTGTGTTCACACGAGTCCGAGTTGCGCAATTGATCAATAAGTTTGAGTTTACATATAATAACGATCATTATATAATTATTTACTTCATTTCGATGCCAGAGGATCGCAGTAGCGTATTTGATTACAGCTCTCTGTGAAATTTGGCTAAAGCGTGAAGATATCGTTAATTGTGGATCGACCCTTTTGAGAAAGTATCGATATCAATGGTAAGCTTGATTTTCATGCAAGAGTTTTAGCTTATACTTAATGATTTGTATGATAAAAACTTAACTTGTGTCTCAAGTCTTGCCGTTGTTAACCGATTTGATTGAAACAGGGCATTGGCTTTGTTTCTATCTGTCATTTATCTTTGCTTGCTGTATGGGATGTACGTTCCTGATTGGGAGTATGAAGTTCCAACAGAACCTTCTAAAGCACCTTTGATATTTTCTGTGAGTGTTCATGTCGTATGCTTTTTCTCATCGATTTTTCTGATATTGGTTGAACATATGATTTATGTAATCATTGTGTGCGATAGGTTAAATGTGGAGTGAGGGGTGACACTGGACCAGCTTGCAATGTTGTTGGAATGATCGATCGTAGCTTATTGGGTATACAACATCTCTACCGGAGACCAATATATGCGCGGATGCCTGTACGTTTCTCTATGTTCTAAGATTGTTACTGATAACGTATCGAAATTAAACTCTTTTTTGAAATTTTACTTAATTTGTTTGTTTCAACGATATTCGAATTTCTATAGGAATGCAGTATCAATTCTCCTGACTATGGACCATTGCCTCCTGATGCTCCTTCTTGGTGTCAAGCCCCTTTTGATCCTGAAGGACTCTTAAGGTGTCTTTCACTCTTTCATCTTCGCAGTGCTATAGCATTGTAGTATTGCGAAGTTTAAAAAGATTGCCGAGTTTTTTCGTTTTCGGCTCTAACTTTGTGTCTACTTTTGGATTATAGTTCAGTGATGGCAATTGTTACCTGCTTGATTGGCTTGCATTATGGTCACATTATTCTCCATTTTAAGGTAATTCCCAACACTTTTCTATCTTATCATCACATAAATACCAGACACGACACTGACATATCAACACTCATAAGAAAATGAATTGATTGAGTGTAGTCATACTCCCTCTATAACGAATTATAATCAAATTTGATTTTTTTTGGTACATTTGACAATTAATGTATGTAATACATATATGATGCTTATAATTTGTTACGGAGGGAGTATGTGTCAATGTTATGCCAGTGTCAAACACCGACAAATGTTAGACACATTACACACTTTCAATGTTATGCCAGTGTCAGATACCGACACATGTTAAACACCTGACACACTTTCAAAATGAAGTATCAATGCTACAGTCCTCTTCTAGTTATAAGTATTGATGGTTGTTTCCTTATTGCTACATGCAGGACCATAGAATTAGAATCATATACTGGATGATTCCAACCTCTTGTCTTGTAGCTTCTGGTCTTATCTTGGATTTATTTGGTAACCATTCTCTCTTAACTCTTTTTTTTTTTGTCTAATACATAAACTATAATGTTTCACTTAATTAATTTATATTCTTTGTAGTATTAATCAATTAACATAAGCTCTTGTGTTGTAGGAATGCATGTAAATAAAGTTCTCTACTCATTGAGTTATACTTGTCTCACTGCTGGTGCTGCTGGCATCCTCTTTGTTGGAATTTACTTGATGGTTAGTCATCAAATTTCTTGCTTTCTACTACATATGTTCCTTAATTAAGAAAAGTAATTAGTGTATTTAGCGTCTGCTTACATTGATCTATTTGAGCTTATCTACTGACACAAGTACGTACGGAAAAGCTTATGAGAAGCTTGTGACATGTCAATAAGTTGTTTTGAGTTTATTCTCGTATGCATTTATTGAGATTTTTCTAATTAAATTCTTTCTTCTTCCTTGAAGGTTGATGTATGTGGATATAGTCGCATGACATTGATTTTGGAATGGATGGGCATGCATGCATTGATGATATATGTCCTAGCAGCTTGCAACATTTTCCCAATTTTCATCCAAGGATTTTATTGGGGAAGTCCTCATAACAACATTGTAATTTCCTTGTCCCACTTTGCACAATAATTTACTAGTTTTTACAATGTTTTAAAAATCGAACCAGACGGTTCAACATAATTGAACCATGGTTATTTTGATGGTTCAATCACGGCATCATCCTGGTTCAAGTGGTTCAACACAATTGAGCCATGACCGATATGTTTTGCCGGTTCAATGTCTGGTTCGGTTTCTAAAACATGTTTTTGACTATAGTATATGATTTGCTATTATGACAATAATGTTATATGATTGCAAAATTTCTTGTCACAGCTAAAGTTAATTGGAGTTGCAACATGAAGGAGGCAGGCAAATATGCTAGTGGACAAGAAAATTATAATGTTAAATGGTGTGACATATTTTGTTTCACCAATGTCTTAAAGTAACGAGGAGGACCAAGCAATGTTTGTGGATTTTTGAGACAAATTTTGAGCTGGTCTTTTTGTTCAAGAACATGAATGAACATGAATAATGTTTCTCTAATCTATTGATAAAGTCACCTAAATGGATGATGCATGATGTATTTTGGAGAAGATACATTTCTTCATGGCATTAGCCTTTTTTATTTTTATATATATAGAGAAAAAAAGCAGCTTTTGTTTATAGTATATGACTGCTAAATGTTTTGTACTTTGTATCCTTGAAATGATAGATTTCAAGATGAGATATCAATGTATAACTTTTGTTTTTTATTTCTTTATTTATTTATTTATTATTATTAACTTAGAAATGTCAATTTCTTGGTTCAAATAGTGTTGAAAATATCTTAAGAAAGGTCAACAAATATATGAAACAAATAAAGAGGTCAAGAGAATAAGTGTAAAAAATTTAATAAATGAAGAGGTCAATAAATAAAGACTTGGGTTCTGTAAATTGTGTATTTTTTTAAATTTATAAACAATTCTACATTACTATTTAAATAATGGAAATAATATGATATGAGATAAAGTGCCATTACTTAAGGATGATAATTACACATAGGTTTTTATTTAATAACTTATTCTAAGCAACATTGTTTATATTTTATTTGAAGAAAAAAAATGTAATGAAGTATAGATAGCTTCGTATTGTCTTCTACAACTTTTTTATATATTTTGCAAAAGTTTTATCCTCCTTAACAATAATAACTCCAACCATATGTAACTCTTTATGATAAAGTTAAAGTAGGTAAATATTGAGATGTGTTTCCCCTATCATCGTAGTAAATATCCAAGTGTGTATGCATGCACTTTTTTTTTTTACATTCTTCCGTGTAAATTGATGAGACAGTTTTATTTGTATTAGATTAATTTAGAGAAGTGTCTTAGTAAAAATCTTTGATTTAAAATTTATTTAAAATTTAAGGAGGTGTCCAATAATGCATTTCGAACGTTTTTGTAACATATTTTTACGTCAGACTCTTTCCTTTTCCTCCTTTATTTTTTAAAAAGTCAATCGAAAGATCATTTGAGCTCTTTTGCTGCGAACCATTTTCAAACCCATTTGAGAAAGTTTTATCAAATTCACCCATTCTACTTTATTTGCTGCAAAATTAATCATACAAGCTTTTCATCCATAACTTTGATTTGGTAAGTTTCTCATTTCATTCTTTTTTATGTTTAGAATGATATTTTAGGTAAAATAAGTTGTTTAAACTACATTAGATAGCAGTGCAATTGAAATAGATAGTTGATATGGACATGCATTACAATTTGGTTGGAGGTTAGGGCAACAATGGGGTTCCTACCATGGAAGAAAATCGCAACTTCATCCAGAGATGCTTATCTGGATTATATCTGAACTATTTTTGAAGATGTATCTCCAAATTTGTACCTGGCTGCATTTTTGTTGAATTTTTTGATTGTGATTTTAACTAGATTTTGGCAAAAATCATATGTGTAACACTCTGATTTATTTAAGATTGTTTTATTCAAAATAATTCGATGATGTGATGCAATTATTTGCATTGATGAGTTTTAATGGTATATGTGATATCGATTGTGGAAATTAGAGGTCGAGATGATGAGGGGTGATTTGAGAATACTAGTGTAGTACTATTATTATAATTATTATTATATTATTTATTATTAATTTATTATAAATAAAATAGTATTTTATAATATTAATAATCAAATAATTAGTTAAATGAAGGAAGGGCAAGATTGAGATTAAATATTAGGGGTCTATTTGAGTTATGAGAAAAACAGAGTGAGAACACGAGAAAATAGATCGTAGAACGAGAAAAGAGAAGAGGCGAGAGAAGGCTAGGTTAAGGATTTTCCACCACTGTTGAGGAAATCAAGCTCTGAAAACCAAGGTAAGGGGGGAGGGGGTGAATGGGATTTTATAATTGGTGATTTGACATGAGAGGGTAGTGAAGATTCCTTCCCCTCTTAGGTTGTTTTTGGTGTATTTTGATGCATGATTAATCTTTGTTGAATTGAATGATTTCGTTGTGTTTGATTGAACATGAATTACGATATTATGGTTATGTTTGTTGTGGGAAATTCTGTTGTTGGGATGATGATGCCAGGAGACCTCAACCTAAAACCTATGAGTAATAGAAATTAGGATTAGAGGATTTGATGATGAAAAAGGACCCGTAATTGGTGTACAAAAACTATTGATTTGTGATGAATTGATAGATAGTGAAACTATATGTTTAAATGACTATTTAGGACCCGTAATGTGACAAGATCGCAGGAAAATTGATCTGGTTTTGTGCAGAATCGTAAACAGGAAAACCTTGTTCGCAGAGTATCGTTGGGAGATACAGGGAGTGTCGCCGGGTGACGGTGTTTCGCCAGCCGAAGGCAAAAGCGAGAAGGAGACGAGTTTTTGGATGAGCTACTGGAGGGCGTCGCGCCTAGCATCGCCGGGCGAAGGGTGAGGCGATGGAAGTTTCGTCGGGTGACACAGGGCTTCGCCGGAGGATGGATGGCAATAGCTGAAAGTTGTCTTGGACTTTCTTGAATCAATCATAACTTTAGTTTTAGGAATCCGATTGATGTGTCGTTTGAAGTAGTTGGTAGCTAACACCATGAACTATGATTTGAAGGATAAAAATGAGTAATAAGGATTATAATTCTAGTACCTAAATTAGGATTGAAATAGTTTCTCCTTGTTACACCGAAATGGTGAGTTGTTTATCGCAATGTTGCTTTAATTACGATGTTGTTATGAGGTAATGTTGATGACTATGATGATAATGATGTGGATGGCCTAAATTGGCACCATGGTGAAGTCTTATGCCTTATTGTTGTATAATTTATGTTTCCGCATGATAATGTTGCATGCATTCATTGGTGAGGGCTTATGCTATGTTGTTGCCCAACCGACATTGTGTTAAGGGCTTATGCTCTGTTGTTGCCTAACTGGAATTGTGATGAGGGCTTATGTTCTGTTGTTTCCCAATTGGAAATATGTTGGGGGCTCATGCCTCGATGGTACCACACGCATGTTGATGTATGTCTCATTGCATTGCATTGATGATTGAATTGAGGTCGTATGATGTGAATGATGGATGTTTATGATGTATTGTCTGTATGACATGATTTACTACTCCTTAGCGTGTTTTATTCACCGTGTGATTATTGAATGAAATTGTCACCCCTTTTGTGTTGTTGTGTATGTGCTCCATGGGAGTACATGTAATCAGGTACCCGAGTAGTGCTTAAAGAGATGTTAATATATCGAGTCTTAGATTCACTCTGATATGTAACACGGGATTTGGGGCTTTTACTATGTTTTTGTATGATTTCAATTGTTTCACATTTATTTTAAACTTATGATGGACCATATATTGTGGAGTTTGATTTGTTATTGAGGCTAGAATGTCGTTGAACTAATTTAAGTTGATTTTCCGCTGCTGGATAAATATTTTGGATAGACGATGAAATAAAGTATTTTGAAACTTTATAGATTTTTAGATTATGTGACATCCCATTGTGGACTATGATGCATTATTTTTCATTATTTTATACCATATTTATTAATATGGTAAAATTGGGTGATACAATTGGTATCAGAGTAAGTCGGCCCGTCCGGCCAGGTTGTTGAGTCATTAGTGTAATGTGATAGTGGAATGCTGTCGATGTTTTTCTATCTAACCGTTGTTTGATGTTGTGATTTGAAGAAGAGTAATGGCTGGAAGAGGCAATGGTGCACTTGCTAATGCGTTGCAGGCTTTGGCTCAGGCAATGCAGAATCAGCCTAATGCTGGTGGGAATGATGAGACTCGTGCTTTGGAAACTTTCCAAAGGAACCATCCACCTACGTTCAAAGGGAAGCATGGTCCTGAAGAAGCGCATGAGTGGCTCAAGAATATTGAAAGCATATTTCAAGTCATAGACTGTTCTGATGCACAGAAAGTGCATTTTGGTACGCATATACGGGCAAGAGAGGCTGATGACGGGTGGGTTGCTACTCGCCAGTGACTGGAAGGCACATGTGAGGATATTACTTGGGCTTTGTTTCGTAGGGAATTCTTGGTGAAGTATTACCCAGAGGATGTCCGTGTGAAGAAGGAGACTAAATATCTGGAACTAAAACAAGGGGATTTAACGGTAACTGACTATGCTGCCAAATTCGTGGAGTTGGAAAACTTTTATCCTCACTACGCGGAGGAGACAACCATATTTTCTAAGTGCATCAAGTTTGAGAATGGCTTACGTTCTGAGATCAATAAAGCAATTGGGTATCAACAAATCCGTAAATTTTTGGATTTGGTGAATTGCTGCAGGCAACAGAAGAATCATGGGAAGCCTTACAATGCTCCAAATGACAAAGGCAGATAGAGGGTTACTGATGGCAGAAGAACCGGTGGGGGAGGTGCTCTTATTGACATTGTGTGTTACAGATGTGGGAAGCCAGGTCACCGAAGTAATGCATGTACTGGAGAAATGAAGAGGTGTTTTCGTTGTGGTAAGGCTGGGCATGAGGTAGCTGACTGTAGACACAAGGCAGTGATATGTTTCAACTGTGGTGAGGAAGGACACATCAGTATTCAGTGCCAGAAAACGAAGAAAGCTCAGAACAGTGGGAAAGTTTTTGCTTTAGCTGGAACTCAGACATCCAGTGAAGACTGTTTGATTAAAGGTATTTGCTCCATTAATAGTACTCCTTTAATTACTATTATTGATACTTGTGCTACGAATTGTTTTATTGCTACTGATTGTGTTAAGAAGTTGGGTTTCGAGTTATCCTATATGAATGGAGAAATGGTTATCGAAACTCCAGCTAAGGGATTAGTGACTACTTCTCTAGTATGCTTGAAGTGTCCTTTGTCCATCTATGATAGAGACTTCCTTGTTGATCTAGTTTGTTTACCGCTGAGTGGTCTGGATGTAATTTTGGGTATGAACTGGTTGAAACATAATTACGTTTATATTAACTGTTACAACAAACATGTGCAGTTTTCTACTCCTGATGAGGAAGAGGAAGCAGGATTCTTATCTGCTAGACAGTTGAAGGAATTGATGCAAGATGAAGCTCTGGTGTTTTCATTAATAGCGTCCTTATCCATTAAGAATCAGGATGCTATAGATAAGTTGCAAGTAGTGTGTGAATTTCTGGAAGTTTTCTCAGATGACATTACACACGTGCCGCCAGAAAGGGGAGTGGAATTTTCTATTGATCTTGTTTTGGGTACCAAACCTATTTCTATGGCACCCTATCGAATGTCAGCATTTGAATTAGCAGAATTGAAGAAACAACTGGAAGAATTGCTTGAAAAGAAATTTATTAGACCATGTGTATCACCTTGGGGAGCTCCGGTGTTGCTGGTGAAAAGAAGGATAGTAGTATGAGACTCTGTGTGGACTACTGACAATTGAACAAAGTGACGATCAAAAACAAGTATCCACTTCTGAGGATAGATGATTTGATGGATCAATTGGTAGATGCATGTATGTTTAGAAATATTGACTTGAGGTCAGGATATCATCAAATTCGAGTAAAGGGTGAGGATATTCAGAAGACAGCTTTCCGAACTCGATATGGATACTATAAATATTCAGTGATGCCTTTTGGTGTCACTAACGCACCAGGTGTGTTTATGGAGTATATGAACTGTATCTTTCATACTTATTTGGATAGGTTTATGGTAGTATTCATCGATGATATCTTAATATATTCCAAATCAGAAGAGAACATGTTGAGCATTTGTGAATTGTGCTGCAAGTGTTAAAGGAAAATAATTTATATGGGAAGTTATCTAAGTGTGAGTTTTTGTTAAAGAGAGTCAGTTTCCTTGGTCATGTTATTTCAAGTGGTGGAATAACGGTAGACCCGTCCAAGGTAGAAGCAGTATTGCAGTGGGAGACTCCAAAGTCAGTTGCATAGGTCAGAAGCTTTTTGGGATTGGATGACTATTATATGAGGTTTATCGAAGGTTTTTCTAAGTTAGCACTTCCGCTAAATCAGTTGACTTGTAAAGGTAAAGCATTTATATGAGACATCCAATGCGAAAAAAGTTTTGTTGAGTTGAAGAAGAGATTGACGACAACCTCGATTATGATATTACATAATCCTGAAGAATCATTTGTTGTATATTGTGATGCTTCTAAATTGGGTTTAGGTGGTGTACTCATGCAGAATGATAAAGTAGTGGCATACGCGTCAAAGACAATGGATGACTCATGAAAGGAATTATCCTACTCACTATCTGGAATTAGTTGCAGTAGTATTTGTACTAAAGATTTTGGAGCATTACCTTTATGGTTCTCGATTTGAAGTGTTTAGTGGTCATAAAAGCTTAAAATATTTGTTTGATCAAAAGGAATTGAATATGAGATAGCGCATATGGTTAGAAATGTTGAAAGATTACGACTTTGGTTTAAACTATCACCCTGGTAAAGCTAATGTTATGGATGATGCTTTAAGTTGGAAGTCATTCATATGTCTGCCATGATGGTTAAAGAATTAGAGTTGATCGAACAATTTAGAGACATGAGCTTAGTATGTGAAGTGATACCGCAAAGTGTGATGCTGGGAATGTTGAAAATCAACAATGACTTCATGAATGATATTAAAGAAGCTCAGAAGTTGGATGTCAAGTTGGTAGGTTTGATGATTGCGAGTAATCAACCTGAGAATGACGATTTTAAAATAGATATGCATGGTATGTTGAAGTTCCGAGACATAATTTGTATTCCTGATAACGCAGAAATGAAAAAGATGATTCTTGAAGAAAGTCATAGAAGTAGATTGAGTATCCATCCAGGTGCGACTAATATGTATCAAGACTTAAGGAAGTTGATTTGTTGGCCAGGATTGAAATGTGATATGGCGTGGTTCGTGTATGTATGTTTGACTTTCCAGAAGTCGAAAGTCGAACATTAGAAACCTGCAGGGCTATTGGAACCGTTAGATATTCCAGAATGGAAATGGGACAACATATCCATGGACTTTGTGAAGGGATTGACGAGCACTCTAAAAGGACATGATGCGATTTGGGTGATTATGGATAGGCTAACAATGTAAACTCATTTTATTCCAATCGGTATCAGTTTCCCAGTGTCAAGGTTAACAAAGATTTATATTCGTGTGATTGTGAAGCTACACGGTGTTTCGTCAAGTTTTGTATCTGATAGAGACCCAAGGTTTACTTCTGATTTTTGGAAGAGTCTGCACGATGCGTTAGGTTCTAAACTGAGATTGAGTTCTGCGTATCACCCGCAAACTGATGGTCATACGGAGAGGACTATTCAGTTGTTAGAGGATTTATTGAGAGCTTGTGTTCTTAAGCAAGGAGGTTCATGGGATAATTACCTTCCACTGATTGAGTTCACTTATAATAATAGTTTTCATTCCATTATTGGTATGGCACCTTTTGAGGTATTGTATGGTCGGAGGTGCAAAACGCCTTTGTGTTGGTACGAATCTGGTGAAAGCGTGATGCTTGAACCCGAAATTGTATGAGAGACTACAGAAAAGTGAAGTTAATCTGAGAAAATATGAAAGATTCACAGAGTAGACAAAATAGTTATCATGACAAGCAAAGGAAAGACCTTGAATTTCAAAAATGAGATCATGTCTTTTTGAGAGTCAACCCAGTGACCGGTGTTCGGCGAGTATTGAGATCGAAGAAGTTGACTCCTCGGTTTATTGGCCCATATCAAATTTTGGATAAAGTGGGAATTGTTGCATATAGGGTGGCCTTACCACCTAATCTTTCTAATTTGCATGATGTGTTCCATGTTTCGCAACTTCAGAAGTATATTACGGATCCATCTCATGTGATTCTGATGGATGAGGTACAAGTGCAGGATAATCTTACTGTTGAGATCATACCAGAGAGAATTGAGGATCGTGAGACGATGAAACTAAGGGGAAAAGAGATCGCTCTTGTGAAAGTTGTTTGGGCAGGAGCTGCTGGAGAGAATGCGACATGGGAGTTAGAAAGCAAGATGCAAGAGGCTTATCCAGAGTTGTTTACCTTAGGTAATTTTTGAGGACGAAAACCTTCTAAGTGGGGGAGAGTTGTAACACCCCGATTTATTTAAGATTATTTTATTCAAAATAATTAGATGATGTGATTCTATTATTTGTGTTGATGAGTTTTAATGGTATATGTGATACCGATTGTGAAAATTAGAGGTCGAGATGATGAGGGGTGATTTGATAATACTTGTGTAGTACTATTATTATAATTATCATTATTAGTATTATTATTATATTATTTGTTATTAATTATTATAAATAAAATAGTATTTTATAATATTAATAATCAAATAATTAGTTAAATGAAGGAAGGGCAATATTGGGATTAAATATTAGGGGTCTATTTGAGTTATGAGAAAAACAGAGAGAGTGAGAACATGAGAAAACATATCGTAGAACGAGAAAAGAGAAGAGGCAAGAGAAGGCTAGGTCAAGGATTTTCCACCATTGTTGAGTAAATCAAGCTCTGAAAACCAAGGTAAGGGGGGATGAATGGGATTCTATAATTGGTGATTTGACATGAGAGGGTAGTGAGGGTTCCTTCCCCTCTTAGGTTGTTTTTGGTGTATTTTGATGCATGCTTAATCTTTGTTGAATTGGATGATGTTGTTGTGTTTGATTGGGCATGGGTTATGATATTATCATTGTATTTGTTGTGGGAAATTTCATTGTTGGGATGATGATGCCAGGAGACCTCAACCTAAAACATATGAGCAATAGAAATTAGGATTAGAGGATTTGATGATGAAAAAGGACTCGTAATTGGTGTACAAAAAGTATTGACTTGTGATGAATTGATAGATAGTGAAACTATATGTTTAAATAACTTTTTAGGACCCTTAATGTGACAAGATCAGAGGTAAATTGATCTGGTTTTATGCAGAATCGCAAACAGGAAAACCATGTTCGCAGAGTATCGTCGGGCGATACAGGGAGTGTCGTCGGGCGACGGTGTTTCACCAGGAGAAAGCAGACGCGAGAAGGAGGCAAGTTTTTCTATGAGCTACTGGAGGGCGTCACACCTAGTATCGCCGGGAGAAGAGCGAGGTGAAGGAAGTTTCGCCGGGCGATGGATGGCAGTAGCTGAAAGTTTTCTTGGACTTTCTTGAATCGATCATAACTTTAGTTTTAGGAATCTGATTGATGTGCCGTTCGAAGTAGTTGGTAGCTATCACCATGAACTATATTTGAAGGATAAAAATGAGTGATAAGGATTATAATTCTAGTGCCTAAATTAGGATAGGAATAGTTTCCCCTTGTTACACTGAAATGGTGAGTTGTTTATCGCGATGTTGCTTTGATTATGACGTTGTTATGAGGTAATTTTGATGACTATGATGATAATGATATGGATGGCCTAAATTGGCACCGTGACGAAGGCTTATGCCTTGTTATTGTATAATTTATGTTGTCGCATGATACTGTTGCATGCATTCATTGGTGAGGGCTTATGCTCTGTTGTTGCCCAACTGGCATTGTGATGAGGGATTATGCTCTTTTGTTGCCTAACTGGAATTGTGATGAGAGCTTATGCTTTGTTTTTTCCCAATTTGCAATATGTTTTGGGCTCATGCCTCGATGGTACCACATGCATGTTGATGTAGGTCTCATTGTATTGCATTGATGATTGAATTGAGGTTGTATGATGCGAGTGATGGGTGTTTATGATGTATTGTCTGTATGATGTGATTTACTACTTCTTATCATGTTTTATTCATCGTGTGATTATTGAATTAAATTCTCACCCCTTTTGTATTGTTGGGTATGTGCTCCTCGGGAGTACAGGTAATCAGGTACCCGAGTAGTGCTTGAAGAGATGTTAACAGATCGAGTCTTAGGAGTCACTCTGATATATAACACGAGATTTGGAGCTTTTACTATGTTTTTGTATGATTTCAATTGTTGCAAATTTATTTTAAACTTATGATGGACCGCATATTGTAGAGTTTGATTTATTGTTGAGGGTAGAATGCCATTGAACCGATTTAAGTTGATTCTCCACAGCTGAATAATTATTTTGGATAAACGAAGAAATAAAGTATTTTGAAAGTTTGTGGATTTTTGGATTATGTGACATTCTGTTGTGGACTTTGATGCATTCTTTTTCATGATTTTATACCATATTTATTAATGTGGGAAAATGGGGTGTTACAGTATGTGTGGCTGAATTAAGAGGACTTGTGTGATTTTAAGTGCGTCCAGAAATGTATCTTGAACAAAGAAAGAATATTTTTGGATTTTCAGAGCTCTATGGCGCATCCCATAAGGTGGAAAAAACATTTTCCCCAAAGTATTATCAAGTACCATAAAAATAAAAACAATAATTTATATGGAAATTTTTCATTGCACCCTTGTATATACTCCCAAGCCCTGTGCGAAATTTCTAAAATCGTCCCTGTTGTTGAAGATGTATCTTCGGGCGCCCCAAATCTCCATTTTAACCACTGGTTAATTCGAATATGTATCTTCGAAGGAATTTTAGAGTGTGCTATGAGATACATCTCTGAACACACCTTTTTTTAATTCAAAAAACTAGTTCGGAGATGCATCTCCGAAGTAGGTGAACATATTTAAAGCTCGCGCCAGACTCTCCCTCTTCTCTTTCTTCATTTCAGAAACTAAACTTCATCTCTACCTCACTCTACCCATTTCCAGTTCCCACTCGAGATCAAATTTTGAAGCAAAATTTACTTGTATCGTGCTATTCCCAACTCCCTCTAACTATTGCATTCAACATTAGATCATTTTGCACCCTCATCAACATACTTTTTAATAAGTTTCTTATTTAGCTTATTTTGATTTTTGATTCATATATTAGCTCAAGTAAGTTAGTTTTAATTCATTAGATAGCAATAACATTTATTGTACCCAAAATTTTCCCTCTCACTTATCAGTTATTTTCTCTTAAAGATCTCTCTTGGTTCAAAACTGCACTAGGATTGATCAACTCAAGACACCTCCTTAAGCACTGATGACCAAATTAGGGTTTGATATTGCACAAGGATAATTGAACTTTCAATGTTTCATATGACTTTCATGGATCATTATGGACCCCCAAGATTACTCATGTCAAGTTTCAAGCCTTGGATCACAGTTTTGCTGAGTCAATTGAGCAGTTGACCTAAAAGTCAACTGTATTGGGGGAAAAGTCAACTATGGCCAATTCACAGTCAAACTTCATAATTTTTTTTATCCACATCAACATTATAAACTCATATGTATCATTTGATCAAGTTTGGACCACAATTCCTCAAAAAATTTGATCAAATTATCAAAAGGTCAAAATTAGGGTTTTGACTGAGAAGGGGCAATTTCTGATTTTCGACTTAGAAAATGATCAATTGGTTTGAAGCATAATCTCAAGAGTTCAATTGCATCATTTTTACCTAATTTCATGACCTAAAACATTGCTCAAGATCATTGGATTGACAGATGAATTTCAGTCAACTGATGAAAAGCCAACTGTGCACTGAAAAGTCAAACTTTGACTTTTTGATCAAAATCAAGTTTTAAAAATCATATTTTATCAAGACTTGTCAAAATATGAAACTTGTTCATCAAGAAATTGAAAAGTCAAAATCATCTTTGAAAAGTCAAAATTCTAAGACTTAGAAATTTTTCTAAGTGTTAGAAAGTTAACATTTTTTCATAACTTTGTGCCAAATTTCCACCATGATGCAAGATGATTCAAGGAAAACTTCCAACATTAAATTTGTAGATCTCAATGAGATCTAAGACATCGTAGGGCAGAAATTTTTCTAGAAATGCTTGGATTTCAAGTTATGAATTTATAAAGACACGTCCATGAAACTAAAAATACTTAGTGAAATTTTGAGTATTATAGTCAGGATTTTGACCTAACTTCATGGCAACTTTTCACCTAGTTCCAAATTGATTCTTCAAAAATGTCCAACATGAAAGTTGTAGAGGATGTTCCAATATTTTTAAAATGTCAAAGAAATTGAAGAGATCATTTTTAACATAGGAGATTCGAAGACTTGGAGTTCGCATGATAAATTTGAATTATAAGTCATTTTTGTGATGAACTCATAATCAAATCTCATAACCTTATCATTCAATATCACTTTTTAGGCCATGTTGCTTCTAAATCTCTCCATAATTACGTAATTACACAGACCATAAGTGTATTACACAAGGATTTGATGTTTTGTCCAAGTCTTGATACCATTTATGGTTGAAATTGCAAAAAGTAACATATCCATTCTTGTAAAGCAAGCTTTTTCACAATGTCAACCCCTTCTTGATCCTCTCAATGGCTCCATCTGCACACACTCAACCTAGCAACTCATAAGAAACATATTTAAAGTGATTCAACCACTCTACATAGCTTGTACCACACATTGGGATTTTGGTTTTCCACTTTGATTCAAAAACAAGCAAAAATGTCATAACATGTGATCTTGGTAATCTGACCATCTCAAGTCTCCAAACCTTTTCCTATATGTGATGCGGTGGGAGAACTGACTTGAGGTTTTTCGTTTTATCACAAATCTCACGGTTAGCAAGAGTCGCCATCGACTTTTATTTTATCCAAAAGGAAAGGTAAAAAAGCACATGAAAGACCTTTAAGATGTTTTCTTGAGTTCGGGGGGTAGATTATGAAAAGGGAAGGTGCTAACACCCTTTTCATCCATGGTTTTCCACGGGCTCTTAGTTACTTGTTTAGATCACTTGCTTTGCTTTTGAAATGGTTTGAAATGGTGCTTTGAGTGGTTTTGAAAGTATTTTGAAAAGAGGCCATCGTTTAGGCAATCTTCGTAATGATTCTCGTTCGTAAGAATGTATACAAAGATGTTTGTCTTTTGAAAAATGTTTCAATGTTTTGAAAGTTGTTTGGAAATGTTTTTGAAATGTGTGTGTTTGTTTGAAAATAGCAAGGATTGTTTTGAAATTGATCAAGTAACTAGAAGCTATCTACCTACTCAAATGTCTTTCCTATACATTTTTATTCCTTTGACATTGTTGATTTACCATTGATTTGGTAAACAACCCTATCTTTGGATGTTAAACGGGACGGGCGTGGGTCATCGTATGACCATGATAGCAACATTGCCAAGTATCTTAGCAAGTTTTGAGGGACTAAGATCATCTTTGTTTAGGCAACCTTTTGATAGCGTCATCGAGGGACTATGATCTTTTGTTTTGTTTTGCTTTGCCAAGATACTTTGCATGCATACCATGGCCATTTAAATTAGGCAACCAAGTGGGTGAAACCCTAAGGGTGCTTGTGTACAATGTGTGTCATTTTACATGCATTTGTCTTGTCTTGGATTAGGTCTTTCTATTTGTTTGATTTTTGTCTTATCATACAAAACCCTAATTTACTACACATGGTATAAATGCGATAAATTGCGTAAAAGTAAACTATACTATTACAAAAATTATTATGGGAGGGGGGATACAGGTTTTTGAATGGGGATATTGCACAAAATAAACCTTAAAAATACTATTACAACCCAATTGAATATTGTGCGAAATAAATAAATACACAAATATTTAAATATGCAATGCAATGTATTTATGCAAAAAAATGTTTTGTATTTGATTTTTGGTATTAGAAAATAAATTATTTAAGCCCTAGAAATAAGAGAAAAAATATTATTATTTTTGAAAGGGGGAAACCCTAATTTTTTGATTTAAAAGAAAAATATGTTCTATATTTATATTTTGTCAATTTTTTGTACAAGAAAATAATAAATAATATTATGTATAAATATTAAAAATTAAAATGTGTATGTGTAAAATAATAAAATAAAAAAATGTATGGTATTTTTTATTATTTACAAGTTTTATTTAAGAAAATAAAGTATAATATCATAATAAACAATTTTTTTATGCAAAAAATTAATAATAAATAAAATAAAATGCAAAAAATAAAGAAAATATTTTTCATGATTTTTTATGGTTCAGAAAAAATAAATAAAACAATAAATATAAAATATAAAAAGAAATATGAAAAATAAAACAAATATGCAAGGGGGGTGCAAAAGTAATACAAGGGGTGCAAGAAGTAGAAACAAAAAGGCCAAAATTGCAAAAAGCCCAGATGGAGCTTCGTCCCTGTCCTTCAGCCTCTCCTTCGCGCGCGTTTCAACTCAACCTGCAACTCTCAAATGCTTGCACAAAAACAAAAACTTGCAACATAAAAAATGTAGCTTGGAATCTCACGATTCCAATGATATAAAATTCATAATCTAACTCTCAAAGATCAGGGAGAATTTCAGTAGCCCTAATTCGTGACCTAGTTTTTTCAGCATGTTCAACATTCAAATTCTCTTAGCTCAGTTAATATAAATGGAAAGTATGCATATGTACAACTTCACCATGCGAGAGACTACATTTTTGCTTCACAAATCGTGGTTTGAGGATGTCCAAATAGAGAGATAAAGTTTTGAAAAATACCTCCTTCAACTGGATTTGGATATGGCAATGTGAGGACTTTGATTGAGGCCTGAGGATCGTGTGAGCTTCCTTGAAGTTCCTTCAAGCTATTCCAATGCTCAGCTTGCCTTGTAGATGGCTGGAACTCTTTGTAGAAGTCAAACTGCAACCTTCCAAAATGAAAATGGTGATGGCTGAAACAGAGCTTACAACAACAATGTAAAGGCTTGGATAGCTTGGATATGATGTGGATGAAGTGTTTCAAGTGTCAAGAGGCAAAACGCACGAGCAAAATATGACTTGGCTAGGATTTTGCAGAAGCTGCAATGTTTAGGCAGAAGTTTGTGTTTTAGAGTTTCAGGGTATTTTGGATGCTATCAATTCGTGTCCTGGCTTGTAATGACTTTGTGAATATGTATAGAATGATACCAAGTCCACCCTTTATCAGATGTACAAGTTCTTTGGACTTTTGCAACTTTTCTTGCTTTTGAAGAAAAGTGAAGTGACTTGTGCAACAGGCATGTCCTTGCTTGCTTGCTAGCTGCAGAGAGTTGGTAAAAAATGCTTGATATCTGTGGAAGTTTCTTGCCTCAAAGAAACAAGTCCAAGGCTCAAGGTTGATAAAGTTGGAAAAGCTTGCCTTTATGAAAATGGTAATGTGCCCTTTATGCCATTAATGAATTTATTTCTTGTACAAAGTTCCAAAAGTGAAAACAAAGCCTTTATCCATTGAGTTAGCATTTAATTATGGAGTGTAGAATGAGTTTAGGACCTGTAATGCAAGGTACAAGCATGCTAGGATCTGATTTGCAACTTGATCTCATGTAAAAATGACTTGATCAAAAGTGACAAAATGCCATTTTCTCTTCTTCGATTCTCCCTAACCACAAATGATCTTGGAGAGTTCTTGGACATTTTGGAAATCTTGCAACATGCTTTACAATCCATATTTGAAATGAATTTTGATATAACTCTTGGAACTAGGTGAAAAATGTCCATGAAGTTGGGTCAAAAACCTGCCTAAATTAGGGCAAATTTCCCTAAGTTATTTAGTTCATGGACCCCTATTCACAAATTTATAACTTGAGATCCAAAAATCTTTTGGGAAAACTTTGTGAAGAAAAGTTGTAGATTTCATGGAGGACTACAACTTTCATGTTGGAAGTTTACTTTGAATCCAATTGCATCATGGTGAAAAAGTAGTGGAAAGTTAGGGGAAAATAAGAAAATTTCCATACTTAGAAAAATTCTAAGTTAGGGAAATTTTCAAATTCAAAACCCTAATTTGCAATTTTGGGTTTCTTGGTGAACAAGTTTCATATTTTGACATATCTTGATGAATTATGACCCTTGGCATTTGATTTTAACCAAAAAGTCAAAGTTTGACTTTTCAGTATACAGTTGACTTTTGATCAGTTGACTGGAAAATTCATCTGTCAATCGTATGAACTTGAGATCTTTTGAACTATGTAATTAGGTAAAGATGATGCCATTGAATCCTTGAAACCATTATTGAACCCAATTGGTCATTGGCTAGGTTAAAAATCAGAAATTGCCCTTTCTCAGTCAAAACCCTAATTTTGACTATTTTGCCCTTTTGATGATTTAATCAAATTTCTTGAGGAGTTGTGGTCCAAACTTGATCAAATGGTTCATATGAGTCTATAATGTTGATGTGGATCAAAAATCATGAAGTTTGACTGTAAATTGGCCATGGTTGACTTTTTCCCCAATACAGTTGATTTTTAGGTCAACTGTCCAATTGACTGATCAAAAATATGATTGAAGGCTTGAAACTAAACATGAGAAATCTTAGGGGTCCGAGATGGTGTATGAAAGTCACATGAAGCATTGGTGGTCCAAAAATCCTTGTGCAAACTCAAACCCTAATTTCAGGTTATCAGTGCCAGGTGATGGCTTGAGTTGACCAAACCCTAATCCTGTCTTGAGTTCAAGAAGTCTTGTGAGAAATATCTTGATAATTGAGAGGGAATATTTTAGGGTACAACAGCTGCCCCTGTTCAATCTTCTTGAACATGAAGAGTTAGATTGGCGAGTTTTGCCGTTCGTGACTCAAAGGTAAAAGATGATTGGACACTAGAGTGCCCGTAAATTTGCACTCGTCAAAGTGTAATTGAGGGAATGGGCTTAAAGATGCCATTTAGAGAGGTGATAGAATCTTGCTGGAGATGGGCTTGTAGATGCCATCCAAGAATGTTTGTTGAATTGTAATTTGTAAGTCAAAAGAATGAGTATCAGAATGGTGTCTGTATCTGGAACGTATCTGAATTGTATCTGGAGATTGAATATGTATGAGCAAAGGAATAGCAGCCGTGTCTGGAGCGTATCCGAGCTTGAATCTGAATGAGAAACAGAATGGATACCGTGTCTGGAGCGTATCTAAGCTGGGGAAAATCAGAATAAGTGATAGAATGGCAACCGTGTTTGGAGCGTATCTGGACTGTATCTTGAATTGAGGAATCTGAATAAGCGACAGAATGACTTCCGTGTCTAGAGTGTATCTGAACTTGAAATTGAATAAGTGACATAATGACTTCTGTGTTTGGAGTGTATCTGAACTTGAAATTGAATAAGTGATAGAATGGCAACCGTGTCTGGAGCGTATCTGAACTGTATCTGAAGTTGAGATCCGAATAAGTATCAGAATGGCACCCTTGTCTGGAGCGTATCTAGACTGTATCTGCAATATTTGAGCATTGTTAATGATAGATGTTAATCTTATCCTGAAAAGGGTAAAATGTTAGCTGAAACACAAAGTTATGTCGCATGAAATGTATAATGCAATAAATGTGCTTTATCAATGTTGATGATATATAGATGTAATGTATGCGCATGTAAGCTGATTTGTTGTATTGCTGAGGAAAATAAATCCTTGACTGCTGCCGGGGAAAATAAATCCTTGACTGTTGAGGATAAGAAATCCTTGACGACTGTTGGGGATTAAAAATCCTTGACAACTTCTGTGGGGATATAAGGATCCTTCATGTCTTTGAAGTTGGAGTATTGACCAAAATTCTGTTGCGAGCAATGCCAAACTGCTTGAGTAATCCGCTTGGGGAATCCAGATAATTTTGATGACTTCTACTGGGGATACACAATGAGAATCCTTGTTCTGCTGGGGAATAGGGAAAAATCTGATGACTTCTGCGGGGAATTAAGAATGAGAATCTTTATTCTGTTGGGAAGCAATGGAAACTTTGTGGGGAAGAAAGCTTACTGCTGGGGAGTAGGTTCAAGAGTTTAGGTTGTCTGCCATTCTATTGGGAATTATCCTAAGTTGGGGATAAACAAAAGTTAACTGTTATCTGGTTGATTCCCAGGCTTCAAGATAACTTGCTGGAGAATTTGGAGAAACTGAAAGGTTTCCGCTGGGGATTGATAGTTAGAAACTTTGGCTCCGTTGGGGATCAGGAGTTTGAAGTTTTAACTCTAATGGGGATTAAGGGTTTGAAATTTTAGCTCCGCTGGGGATCTTAATGATGTACCGTAGGGATTGCTCATGGAATAGCCTAAAGACGTTTTCCTATCCTTTCAGTCTATCAGTAATTGTTCTTTTCCACTTTGTTTATTTGTAAACAGTAATTATGTTCAAATGCATATGTTCATCAATGAATCATTGGACGTTTTTGTAAATAAAAACACAAGTGTAAAAGAAAAAGGCAAATAGTTTTCTGTACTTTGAAAGAGACATCTTTGTATTTACTTTGAATAAGTGTTTTGTACAAAGGAGACAGACATCCTAGTAAGAGGATGGTGTCATAAAAGTGAGAAAATTTTATACAAAGAAAGATAGATATGCGTAAAAAATCCCATGGGGTTCCCATTCTGCTATAGCCTTCGCATTTCCGAATATCTTGTCCATTCGTTGCTTCGTTCGAAGATGATTGAGTTGATCAGAGGCTCATAGTTTGTCAGTGAAGAGATTGTCCTTAAAGTGATCCGACGAGACATAGTCATACGCTTTAATTCCCTAACTTTTGCCTGGACCTCCCTTTCGGGTTTTCAGTCCACTGGGAAACCCTTTTTTTCCCAAGTTTCCCTTTTGGGTTTTCAACTTGCCGGGTGTACATATTTTTTTTGTTTTATCCCTAATTTTTGCCTGAACCTTTTTGGTTCGCCGGGATGCCCTTGTTTTGCCTAGGTGTGTCAACCTAGCGGGTCTCTTATGCGCAACATCTTTTGACTATGTCAGCGTTCGCAGGGTGCGGAAGATCGCCGCTGTCCATGGTGGTTAAGATCATTGCCCCACCAGAAAAGATGTTCTTGATTACAAATGGTCCTTCGTAGGTAGGAGTCCATTTTCCCATGGGATCACTTTGTGGAAAGATGATGCGCTTGATCACTAGATCTCCAACTTGATACACTTGTCGTCTGACTTTCTTGTTGAAAGCCTTGATCATCCGCTTTTGATACGTCTGACCATGCCAAACAACGATAAGTCTCTTTTCGTCAATTAAGTTCAACTGATCAAGCCGAGTCTGGATCCAATCGTCTTCACTCAAACCAACATCCTTCATGATTCTCAAAGAGGGAATCTGAACCTCGATAGGCAAAACAACCTCCATGCCATAGACTAAAGAATAGGGTGTTGCCCCAGTTGACGTGCGAGTCGTGGTACGGTACTCGTGGAGAGAAAACGGTAACATTTCATGCCAGTCCTTGTAGGTGACTGTCATCTTTTGTATGATCTTCTTGATGTTTTTGTTAGCAGCTTCGACTGCACCATTCATATTTGGCCGATAGGGAGATGAATTGTGATGTTGAATCTTGAACTGCTCGCACAAAGCGGTGATCATAGTATTGTTAAGGTTTGTATCGTTATCAGTGATAATCCTTTCTTGGATACCGTATCGGCAAATAAGATTCTACTTTAAGAAGCGGGCAACCACATTCTTAGTAACAGATGTGAAGGAAGCTGCTTCGACCCACTTGGTGAAATAGTCAATGGCCACCAGAATGAAGCGGTGTCCATTGGATGCTGTAGGCTTGATCTCCCCAATCATGTCGATTCCCCACATAGCGAAGGGCCAAGGAGCTGTTAAGACATTTAGAGGAACCGGAGGCACGTGCACCTTGTCTGCATAGATTTGACATTTATGGTAGGTCCGGGGGTGTTGATAGCAGTCAACTTCCATGGTAGACCAGTAATAGCCTACCCGTAGAATCTTCTTTGCCATTGTATGCCCGCTAGAGTGAGTGCCAAAGGTACCTTCATGCAATTCAGCCATGATCTTTTCAACTTCAATCTTGTCCACACAACAGAGCAAAATAGAATCATGATTGCGTTTGTATAGGATGCCATTACTTAGGAAGAACTTTGCCGAGAACCTCCTTAAGAACTTTTTGTCATTGACTGAAGCTCCTTTCGGATATTCTTGGGCCTCGAGATACCTTTTGACTTCATGAAACCATGGTTGGTCCACTACTTCTTCGGTATTAATCTTGTGACAGTGTAGCTAGAGCATCTGCTAGCTGATTTTCTTCTCACGAGAAGTGCTCTAAGGTGATCTGCTCGAAATATGGTAACAATGTCAAAACATGTTCTTTGTAAGTGATGAGGTTAGGATGCTTAGCATCCCATTCTCCTTTGATCTGACTGATGACCAAAGTTGAATCCCCAAACACAATCAAAGACTTGATTCCTAAGTCTATGGCAGCCTTGAGTCCAAATATGCATGCTTCATACTCTGCCATGTTGTTCATACAGTTGAAGGAAAGTCTGGCCGTGAAAGGAGTATGGCATCCTTCCGGAGATATAAGCACAACACTGATACCGTTACCAAGCGCATTGGAGGCCCCATCAAAGTACAGGGTCCATCGGGATCCTTGTTCAGGTCCGTCATATGGTCTGAAATCTTCAACATTGTCCAATGTCATGATGTCTTCGTCACGAAAGTCGAACTTCATGGATTGGTAATCTTCTACAGCTTGATAGGCTAGATGATCAGCTAATAAACCGCCCTTTATAGCTTTTTAGGTCGTGTACTGTATATCGTATTCCGTTAGGATCATCGGCCATCTAGTTATTCTTCCAAATAGATCAGGCTTCTCAAAGATGTACTTTATCGGATCCATCTTAGATATCAGCAAAGTGGTATGAGTCAACATATACTGCCTTAGCCGGCGAGCAGCCCATACCAAAGCGCAACAAGTTTTCTCGAGCAGTGAATATCTGGTTTCACAGTCGATAAACTTTTTGCTAAGGTAATAAATGGCATGCTCTTTTCGGCCAGACTCGTCATGCTGCCCCAGTACGCACCCCATTGAATTCTCTAAGACGGTCAGATACATGATTAGCGATCTTCCTTCGACGGGTGGCATCAAGATAGGAGGTTCTAGAAAATACTCCTTGATTTTATCGAAAGCAATTTGACAGACATCGTTCCATATGACTACCTGATCTTTCTTCAACAGCTTGAAGATTGGTTCACAAGTAGACGTTAGGTGAGAAATGAACCTAGCAATGTAGTTTAAGCGTCCCAAAAAACCTCTGACCTCCTTCTCAGTGCGAGGAGCAGGCATTTCTTGTATAGATTTGACTTTGTCAGGATCAACCTCGATGCCTTTGTTGCTGACAATGAAACCTAAGAGTTTATCGGACTGGACTCCGAATGTGCACTTGTTTGGGTTCAGTCTTAGCTTGTACTCCTTTAACCTGACAAACATCTTTTGCAAGTGATCAAGGTGTTCTTATTCAGTTTGTGATCGGGCTATCATGTCATCTACGTAGACCTCTATCTCATGATGTATCATGTCATGAAATAAAGCTACCATGGCGCGTTGATAGGTTGCCCTGGCATTCTTCAGTCCGAATGACATCACTTTGTAGAAGAACGTACCCCACTGTGTGACAAAAGTAGTTTTCTCCATGTCCTCAGGTGCCATTTTGATCTGGTTATAGCCTGAGAATCCGTCCATGAAAGAAAATACTTTATGCTGAGCTGTATTGTCAACCAAGATGTCGATGTGCGGAAGTGGAAAGTCATCTTTAGGGATGGCCC
Source organism: Vicia faba (assembly GCA_948472305.1). Classification (NCBI taxonomy): domain Eukaryota; kingdom Viridiplantae; phylum Streptophyta; class Magnoliopsida; order Fabales; family Fabaceae; genus Vicia; species Vicia faba. The sequence continues at coordinate 21,820,729 of OX451735.1, forward strand.
TGTTTAAATCTCTATAATCCACGCACATTCTCACTTTGACGTCCTTCTTAGGCACATGCACAATGTTAGCAACCCATTGTGGATAGGAAGTAACAGCCAGAAATCCAGCATTGAATTGCTTCATAACTTCTGTTTTGATCTTCTCTGACATGTCAGGTCTCATGCGGAGGACCTTTTGTTTCACTGGTGGATAGTCTTCTCTTGTGGGTAGACGGTGTACCACAATGTCTGTATCGAGTCCCGACATGTCTTCGTATGACCAGGCAAAAATCTCAACATAATCATGCAATAGCTGAATTAGGGGCTCCTTGACACTCGGCTCTAGATTGGCACCTATTTTAATTTCCTTTTTATCATCCTCAGTTCTCAAGTTGATGGTATCCAACTGCTCCTCATGAGGCTGAATTGCTCTTTCCTCTTGCTGTAGTAATCTGGCCAATTCCCCTGGCACCTCACAATCTTCCTCACCTTCGTATTCGGCTTGGTAGATCAGATCTTCAGAGTCACTGAAGGCTATAGCAGTATCATTACCCATGGGATCCGGAATGGAAGGGTACCTGCATTTGTGAGTGTGGGTGTGTGTAAGGGATATCAATCTTAAAACAACAAAATGTAAAAGAAAGACAATGAGCACAAAAGGTTTAAATATGAAAAGCGTCCATGATTCATTAAATGGCATATGAAAATGAAATAAAAACCCTTACAAATGGACCATTGTGCCTCGAGTAAAACACAAGGTTTAAAAAGTACGATTTGTTTGTGAATTATTACAGATCCAACAGAAATGGAAAAGATAAATTACTGAGTTATGAAAGTAATCGGAACAAAGTCTTTTGCTTCCTAGTTGCATAGTCCTCCGCTGACAGTAGGAAATATCCAATCTTCTAAGCTGCCCTCTTCTTCACTGTCCTCTAGTGCATTAACCCCTTGGTGGCTGATCTTCACAGGTGGCCCTACGGCACGGGCGCAGCGCACGGCCTTCTGAGCAGTCGAAGTAAATCCCAAGCCGAATTTGTCTGATTTGTAAGGAATGTCGGGAAGTTGAGCCCAGATTGTGGATCCCCCTTCTTCCACTACTGCCCTTGCATCCTTGAGATATGACATCCGAGGTGGAGGTCTTGTGATTTTAGGAATTGAGGATACCACTTTGGTTGTCGCTATTTCAGGAGAGACTTCTTCAAAATGTTGGAAAGGGGTTTCTATGAATTCACCATCTAACTCCATATAACGGAAGGAATTTAGATGACTAATCATATATTCCTCTTCCCCATGGACATTTATGATCTTCCCTTAGATGGGGTACTTGAGCATCTGGTGCAAGGTGGAGGTGACAGCTCTGGCATTGTGGATCCAGGGGCGTCCCAACAGACAGGAATAAGACGGACGGATGTCCATCACGTAGAATGTCGAGTTGAAAACCTGAGTTCCCACCTTGATTGGGATGTCCACCTCCCCATGGACCATCCTCTTAGATCCATCAAAAGCTCTAACCACTATATTGCTAGTTTTAAAGTCAGCCCCTCACAATCCAACCTATCAAGGGCTTTCTTTGGCAAGACATTTAAAGACGAATCAGTATCTACCAAGACATGGGCTAAGGTCGTTCCCCTACACTCCACTGAGACATGTAGTGCGTCGTTGTGTTTTCTCCCTCGGGACGTCAAGTCAGCATCGGAGAAACCCAGGCCATTGTCAGCTGTTAAACTGGCCACACACTCTTGGAATTGATCCGCAAACGTCTCTTGCGGCATGTGCGCTATCTTTAGAAACTTGACCAAAGCCTTAGCATGTGCCTCAGAGCAAAGCAGCAATGCTAACATAGAGATTTTGGAGGGGGTCTGCCCCAGTTGTTCTACCACATCATAATCACTTTTCTTAATGATCCTCAGGATTTCTTCTATCTCCTTCTTGGATGTTTCCGGAATAAATCGCGATTGATCCTTCGTCAGGATAGGCTCCTCTTGAACATTCTTTCCTTTATTCTCAGTAGCGGAAGTAGGGATAGGAATTGTATTGTCTTTATCGGCGGGTACACTTGTAGGTACAATTGCTGGTACATAGGTTGTCTTCGGAATGGCCACAGGTCCAAAGACTGCTGTTGGAGGAGAAATCTCTGGAGAAAAGATTCTTCCACTACGGGTAACCTTGCTTGTTTCGGCAATGTTACCGATGTCGGGATTATCCTCTTCGGAGCTTTCTTCTTCGACAGTCTGTTCAATCTGTTTGACACCATGGTAGTAGATTTCTCCACCATAGTTCCATGGTACCATTTTATCTGATTTGTATGGGGAAAGCCCGAACATTGTTATCTTTAACGGAGCAGTCTTCAGAGCATATGTAATCCTAACGGGTTTTTTAGGAACCCTGGAAGGATTGGCGTATATGGTTATTATTGAAACTTCTAGAACTGGAATGGGCGAAACATGGGCTTTCTCAAACAATATTTCTTGGTTATCAATCAATTGTTGGATTCCTTTCTTCAACAGAGGACAGTCAAATGGGGAGTATAGGCAAGCATGGCAATCTTTTTCACAACCTGGGAACACCCCAGCCTTTAACAAATTCAACTTGATGGTTGAGAGCGGAGTCAACAATTCATCCACGATGTCAACAAATAAGTCTTCCTCAATAGCACTGGCATTGTGTCCATGCCTAGGCATTGGAGCGGAGATAACATTCGGCTTTTCAGGAGCTTCAAATTCAACTTCCTTTGCATCAATTAGATCTTGAATCTTATTCTTCAGAGACCAACAGTTGTTGGTGTCGTGCCCTGGACTTTCAGAATGGTACGCGCATCTAGCGTTGGGATGGTAATATGGAGAAGCAGTATTAGGATTTTTTGGGGCCTCTTTTAGCATGGCCAGGTTCAACTTCAGAAGATGTGGTAGGACTTGAGCAGGAGTCATGTTTATTTGGTGAATTTCCGTACAGGCCTTTCCACCCTTTACTGGTTATTTCTCGGCTGATTGTTTCTCGGCTGGTCTGATGCAGGCTTTTGAATCATAACGGCCCCCACTGTCGGTCGTCGCTCGGTTCTTCCCTAATTCCTCTGAGCATAGACAACATACACTTCCTTCTTTCCCATGAAGGGCTTTTTCACATCAGCAGAAGTAGATGTGTTCTTCTGAATTTTCCCATTTCTTATACCAGCCTCCACTCTTTCGCCAGTTAGAATCAATTCGGTAAATCCCGTAGAGGAACTACCAAACAGATGATTAAAGAATGGGCCTAACAGAGTTCCCAGGAACATGTCCACTAGCTCTCTTTCAGATAAATGTGGTTTCACCCCTTCCGGCTAAATCCCTCCACTTTTGGGCGTAGTCTTTGAAGCCCTCATTGGTAGCCATAGCCATACTCTGCAGCTGAGTACGGGTTGGCGCCAAGTTGGCGTTGTATTGATACTTTTTATAGAAAGCGGATGCTAAGTCTTCCCAATTGTGAACATCTTCCCTCTCCAACTGGTAGAACCAATCAAGCTGTGTTCCTGATAAATTGTCCTAGAAAAGTGGACCCACAGGTCTTTGTCAGAAGAATGTGGTTGAATCTTCTTGACATAGGATCCGAGGTGCATTTTTGGGCAAGACACCCCATCATAATTAGAAAACAGTGGCACTTTAAACTTAGGAGGAATTACAATTCCAGAAACCAACCCTAACTCGTCAAAATCCAGCCCCGGTACTCTTTGCACTTCCATAACAGCTAGACGCTCTTCTAGGTTTTTGTATTTGTCATTGGCCGGAGGGTATTGTTGTTCAGATTAGTCCTCTTCTTCCTCTTCTTCTGCTTCAGAATCAGATGGCACTGCCGTTCCTTTTCCTTTTCCTTCCCCCTCTTCAAATGTTGATGGGAATTCCAAGGTCCGTCTGGCTTGTCCTTCAAACCTTCTGCCCATGATAACCACACTGGCTCACTTCTTCTTCTTTTTCTCCTTTTCCTTTTCTAGCAAAGTCTTCAGCTCCTCCTGCCCCTTGGCTAAGGTCATGAGCAACTGTTGGAATTGTGAATTCTGAGCTTGCAAATCTTTGACCATTTGTTCAATATCCATCTTGCTGAAATAAACAGCAGAGAGATGAGGAAACTTGGTGTGAAGATCTGTTTATGCTTATGATGAATGATATGTATTCATGCAATGCTTTCAAGGATTCATAAATTCAAATTTGTTTTAAACCAAAAAATAAACACACGTCATATTAATAAGATAGAATTGTTAGTACATCAATACCCCTTGGGCAAAAAATACAAAATTATAAGGTAAAAAGACGTTGCGCATCCTCTTTGGTGCAATGTAGGTGTTGAGAGTCTGCTCTTCATGAAGTAACCGAGTGAGTTATAAAACCTTCTTCTCGCTGGCGTAGAATTGGGCTTCAAAAGTATCGCGCTCTCCCTTGAGCTGTATCCAACTCCTTTGTAGGTCTTCGAGTGATGTTGGCATGTCAGGATGTAGGATGGTGTATGGAACCTTTCCTTCCTTAACAGGCTCTATAATCACTGGGAGAATGGAGGGGTAAGGCATCATAAGACTTTGGGTGCGGGTTCGTACCCACTTGAGGTAAGGCTCAAGAGGGATGGAATTATTGTGTCCCAAGGTCTTACTGTCTACCTTGTTTGGCATCCTTCAAGCTCTGATGAATCTCTGACGAAGTCCTTGGTCGTCATTGTCGAAGTCAAAAACCAATCCTTGAATCAGCATATCATGTGGGCCATCCCTTCGGGCATATCCAAACTGTCTCAGAGCTAAGCAGGGGTTGTAGGTGATGCCTCCCATAATGCCAAGTAGAGGGACATTAGGGAATTCCCCACAATGGTCAATGATGATAACATTCTCTTTGGATCGAGAACACCAATGAATGTCTGAATGTGTAAGAGTCATCAACCGTTGTGACCACCTCAAACCTTGCTCATTCTTCAAGACTGATTGGGGAAGATGATAAATAAACCATCTTGCCAGGAGAGGAGTGCAACACATGATAACACCTCTTTTCCTAATTGTACGAGTGTGAAAAGAGTGGAGGATATCCCCAAGCAATATAGGCACCGGGTTGCGAGACATGAAGATTTTGACAACGCTCACATCTATGAGTTGGTCAGGATTAAGGAACAAGACCATCCCATAGATGAGAAGAGCTACAATCTCCTTAAAAGCTTGCAAGTCTAGAGAATTCTAACAGCTTTGGGCCTTCTCAAACATAAACTTTGACAAGAAGCCTTTGACACCACTTCTAGTTTCCCAATGTGTTGTGACATCAGATGAGTGCAAGTGCAGGGCTTGAGCAATATCTTCTGGCTTTGGATCTCTTTCCGTACCATTGAAGGGTAGTTGATTGAGAATAGGAATCCTCAAGAGTTGAGAAAATTCCTCCAAAGTGGGCACAAGTTGGTAGTCAGGAAATGTGAAGCAATGATGCAAAGGGTCAAAGAACTGGAAGAGAACTTTCATCATATCCTCCTCTGTGTTGGTGGTGACCAAGTTGAGTAGACGACCATGTCTCTCGGTGAATGGAGAATTCTCAGGAATCCTTGAAGCTAGCTCCTTGAGTTGTGGAGGAATTCTTACAAGGTTGATCTGGATAGTTTTCCTGCGAAGTGAATCCATAACCTACAAAACAAGAACAAAGATGAATCTCCAAAATCCTTGAAATGGTTAGTGGGTGCATATGATGTTCATGATGTCCATGATGTTATGCAAAAGTATATATGTACAAACAAATCACACAAGTTCCTAGTTTAGGCTTGCATGGGGTTTCATAGGTAAGTACCCTCTTGAAGTTTAGTTGGCTCAACCTGTCCTAGAAATAGTAACCGGGTTCTAAGGAGCTCAATATCACTGGATTGTTTCCTTGTTCATTATTTCAATTCAGCCTCTTTACTGGCGACCTAAATATTCCAAGGAACCAACCCTCAATGACTGTAGTATCGAGTATCTACCAACTTCGGACTGCACCAAAGCCGGTCATCTCACTACATCCTAAAAGACCAAGTTGGTCAAGTAAAGGTTCTAGAAGTTCGTTAGTGCTTCATGACATCACTCAGTGGCCCCGTATTCTCTTTGATTGACTCAAAGGCTACCGGTACCCACAAATATGTCACACTAACATAGCTATTGCTTAGACCATGTTGGTATACCCCGCACAGTTTCCACAACGTATTGCTATTTACCTATAATGTTTCCCAAATCCGGGTAGAGGATTCAAACCCAAACAATAGAAACAAACTGTAAAGCAAACAAGTTAAACAATTGAAAGCAAATAAAGGTGATCTAAACCCTAAGGCAACCCCACTTTTATAATTATCCCCAGCAGAGTCGCCAGCTCTGTGATGCGGTGGGAGAACTGACTTGAGGTTTTGCGTTTTATCACAAATGTCCCGGTTAGCAAGAGTCGCCACCGACTTTTATTTTATCCAAAAGGAAAGATAAAAAAGCACAGGAAAGACCTTTGAGATGTTTTCTTGAGTTCGGAGGGTAGATTATGAAAAGGGAAGGTGCTAGCACCCTTTTCATCCATGGTTTTCCACGGGCTCTTAGTTACTTGTTTAGATCACTTGCTTTGCTTTTGAAATTGTTTGAAATGGTGCTTTGTGTCGTTTTGAAAGTATTTTGAAAAGAGGCCATCGTTTAGGCAATCTTTGTAATGATTCTCGTTCGTAAGAATGTATACAAAGATGTTTGTCTTTTGAAAAATGTTTCAATGTTTTGAAAGTTGTTTGGAAATGTTTTTGAAATGTGTGTGTTTGTTTGAAAATAGCAAGGATTGTTTTGAAATTGATCAAGTAACTAGAAGCTATCTACCTACTCAAATGTCTTTCCTATACATTTTTATTCCTTTGACATTGTTGATTTACCATTGATTTGGTAAACAACCCTATCTTTGGATGTTAAACGGGACGGGCGTGGGTCATCGTATGACCATGATAGAAATATTTCCAAGTATCTTAGCAAGTTTTGAAGGACTAAGATCATCTTTGTTTAGGCAACCTTTTGATAGCGTCATCGAGGGACTATGATCTTTTATTTTGTTTTGCTTTGCCAAGATACTTTGCATGCATACCATGGCCATTTAAATTAGGCAACCAAGTGGGTGAAACCCTAAGGGTGCTTCTGTGCAACGTGTGTCATTTTACATGCATTTGTCTTGTCTTGGATTAGGTCTTTCTATTTGTTTGATTTTTGTCTTATCATGCAAAACCCTAATTTACTACACATGGTATAAATTCGATAAATTGCGTAAAAGTAAACTAAGCTATTACAACAATTATTATGGGAGGGGGGATACAAGTTTTTGAATGGGGATATTGCATAAAATAAACCCTAAAAATACTATTACAACCCAATTGAATATTGTGCGAAATAAATAAATACACAAATATTTAAATATGCAATGCAATGTATTTATGCAAAAAAATGTTTTGTATTTGATTTTTGGTATGAGAAAATAAATTATTTAAGCCCTAGAAATAAGAGAAAAATATTATTATTTTTGAAAGGGGGAAACCCTAATTTTTTGATTTAAAAGAAAAATATGTTCTATATTTATATTTTGTCTATTTTTTGTACAAGAAAATAATAAATAATATTATGTATAAATATTAAAAATTAAAATGTGTATGAAAATAAATATTTTATGTGTAAAATAAAAAAATAAAAAAATGTATGGTATTTTTTATTATTTACAAGTTTTATTTAAGAAAATAAAGTATAATATCCTAATAAACTATTTTTTTATGCAAAATAATAATAAAAAATAAAATAAAATGCAAAAAATAAAGAAAATATTTTTCATGATTTTTTATGGTTCAGAAAAAATAAATAAAACAATAAATATAAAAATATAAAAAGAAATATGAAAAATAAAACAAATATGCAAGGGGGTGCAAAAGTAAAACAGGGGTGCAAGAAGTAGAAACAAAAAGGCCAAAATTGCAAAAAGCCCAGATGGAGCTTCGTCCCTGTCCTTCAGCAACTCCTTCGCGCGCGTTTCAACTCAACCTGCAACTCTCAAATGCTTGCACAAAAACAAAAACTTGCAACATAAAAAATGTAGCTTGGAATCTCACGATTCCAATGACATAAAATTCATAATCTAACTCTCAAAGATCAGGAGAATTTCAGTAGCCCTAATTCGTGACCTATTTTTTTCAGCATGTTCAACATTCAAATTCTCTTAGCTCAGTTAATATAAATGGAAAGTATGCATATGTACAGATTCACCATGCTAGAGACTACATTTTTGCTTCACAAATCGTGGCTTGAGGATGCCTAAATAGAGAGATAAAGTTTTGAAAAATACCTCCTTCAACTGGATTTGTATATGGCAATGTGGGGACTTTGAGTAAGGCCTGAGGATCATGTGAGCTTCCTTGAAGTTCCTTCAAGCTATTCTAATACTCAGCTTGCCTTGTAGATGGCTGAAACTCTTTGTAGAAGTCAAACTGCAACCTTCCAAAATGAAAATGGTGATGGCTGAAACAGAGCTTACAACAACAATGTAAAGGCTTTGATAGCTTGGATATGATGTAGATGAAGTGTTTCAAGTGTCAAGAGGCAAAACGCACGAGCAAAATATGAATTGGCTAGGATTTTGCAGAAGCTGCAATGTTTGGGCAGAAGTTTGTGTTTTAGAGTTTCAGGGTGTTTTGGATGCTATCAATTCGTGTCCTGGCTTGTAATGACTTTGTGAATATGTATAGAATGATACCAAGTCCACCATTTATCAGATGTATAAGTTCTTTGGACTTTTGCAACTTTTCTTGCTTTTGAAGAAAAGTGAATTGACTTGTGCAACAGGCTTGTCCTTGCTTGCTTGCTAGATGCAGAGAGTTGGTAAACAATGCTTGATATCTGTGGAAGTTGCTTGCCTCAAAGAAACAAGTCAAGGGTTCAAGGCTGATAAAGTTGGAAAAGCTTGCCTTTATGAAAATGGCAATGTGCCCTCTATGCCATTAATGGATTTATTTCTTGTACAAAGTTCCAAAAGTGAAAACAAAGCCTTTATCCATTGAGTTATCATTTAATTATGGAGTGTATAATGAGTTTAGGACCTGTAATGCAAGGTACAAGCATGCTAGGATCTGATTTGCAACTTGATCTCATCTAAAAATTACTTGATCAAAAGTGACAAAATGCCATTTTCTCTTCTTCGATTCTCCCTAACCACAAATGATCTTGGAGAGTTCTTGGACATTTTGGAAAGCTTGCAACATTCTCTACAATCCATCTCTGAAATTAATTTTGAGATACCTCTTTTAACTAGGTGAAAAATGTTCATGAAGTTGGGTCGAAAACCTGCCTAAATTAGGGCAAATTTTCACTAAGTTATTTAGTTCATGGACCCCTATTCACAAATTTATAACTTGAGATCCAAATATCTTTTGGGAAAACTTTGTGAATCAAATTTGTAGATTTCAAGGAGGACTACAACTTTCATGTTGGAAGTTTACTTTGAATCCAATTGCATCATGGTGAAAAAGTGGTGGAAAGTTGGGAAAAATAAGAAAATTTATATACTTAGAAAAATTCTAAGTTAGGGAAATTTTCAAATTCAAAACCCTAATTTGCAATTTTGGGTTTCTTGGTGAACAAGTTTCATATTTTTACATATCTTGATGAATTATGACCCTTGGCATTTGATTTTAACCAAAAAGTCAAAGTTTGACTTTTCAGTGTACAGTTGACTTTTGATTAGTTGACTGGAAAATTCATCTGTCAATCCTATGAACTTGAGATCTTTTGAACTATGTAATTAGGTCAAGATGATTCCATTGAATCCTTGAAACCATGCTTGAACCCAATTGGTCATTGGCTAGGTTAAAAATCAGAAATTGCCCTTTCTCAGTCAAAACCCTAATTTTGACCATTTTGCCCTTTTGATGATTTGATCAAATTTCTTGAGGAGTTGTGGTCCAAACTTGATCAAATGGTTCATATGAGTATATAATGTTGATGTGGATCAAAAACCATGAAGTTTGACTGTAAATTGGCCATGGTTGACTTTTTCCCCAGTACAACTGATTTTTAGGTCAATTGTCCAATTGACTGATCAAAAATGTGATTGAAGGCTTGAAACTAAACATGAGAAATCTTAGGGGTCCAAGATGGTGTATGAAAGTCACATGAAGCATTGGTGGTCCAAAAATCCTTGTGCGAACTCAAACCCTAATTTCAGGTTATCAGTGCCAGGTGATGGCTTGAGCTGACCAAACCCTAATCCTGTCTTGAGTTCAAGAAGTCTTGTGAAAAATATCTTGATAAATGAGAGGGAAAATTTAGGGGTACAACACTATATATCAAGACACTCTTATGCAAATGAGGGGACGGATTTACAAGCCCTTAAACCCTCTCATACACTCTTAATCCCGAATTGGCCAAAAATCACCATTTTTAAGCTTTTGAAACCTTAACTTCGAAACTCATCACTCTTGCAACTATTGTCCAAACAAATAATATAAACACTTCATATATATCATATAGAAACTATCCATACCCATGTTTCCTCACTGTAACATCATTTTCATCATCCACCATTTTCAAAATCCACTATTGCAACTTGACTTGAGTAGACCAATCCAGACACTTTCAATGCAAAGTAAAAGTTGCAACATACTCACCAAGGTCCCAGGAAGCTAAAGCAATCATCGTATTACTTCTGGAAGTCGTGTAGAGGCCATTGAATTTTTGCATCAAGAGGTAAGTTTTTCTAACTTTGAAATCTTGATAAAAGCATCATTTGCACTTACTTTCAAAAGATAAAATGTAGATATCATGTCTATGAAGCTAACCATATCCTTAAATTTCATTTTAATTGACTGTGGGATGAGAATTTTGAAACTAAATTTTTTGGACATTTAGGTTTTCAGTTTGGTACTGGTAGAAATTCGTGAGTTATAGTGGGAATAAATAAAAAGTAATTACATATTTGAAATCCTTGCGAAATTCTAAAGTTTCATTTTTACATCTTTGAATTTGGTTGAGAAACGAGGAAGTTAGAGTTTTTTTTTTTGAAAAAAATGGAAAATACATGTTATTACAGTAACAGTAACAGCGTGCAGGAGGAAGAAGTGATGAGGGTGCAAAATGAGCTAAATAAGAAACTTATTAAAAATACATGTTACCTAAAAATGCTTTCTTGATTAATTTTATTTCTTTTAAACTAGGGTTTAATTTTACTTATTTTAATTAATTATTATTTTTAGATAATTAGGTTAAAACCATTTTCTTCAAAATCTAAACAAAAATCATTTCTTTTCCATTACCTCCTTGTTTATTTATTCAATTATTGTACAATTATTCAATATGGTTGTAATAGTTAATTAGGTTTAATTTTCTTGAAATCCTCATTTGGTAATTTGTACACCCCTTCCCCTAATGATGTAATAGCGTAGTAATTTTACTTTTTGCAATTTATCGCTTTATATAAATGCTAGTAATTAGGGCTTGTATGGAAAGATAAAATCAACAAGTAGCAAACCCTAATCAAAGACTAAACAAAGCATGAAAATCAATACACTTGCACACAAACACCCCTAGGGTAAAATCCACTTGGTTGCCTTACAAAAATGACCACATTATGCATGTGAGGTATCTTAGAAAAAAACAAGCCAAAATACAAGATCATAGTCTCTCGATGACGCTATCTATGTTGCCTTTTCAAAATGATCTTAGTCTCTAAATAAAAATGCAAAGATACCTTGCAACATTGCTAATCATAGTTATACGATGACCCACGCCCGTCCCGTTTACATCCAAAGATAGGGTTACTTACCAAATCAACGGTAAGATAACAATGTCAAAGGAAAGAGGAAATGAACATGAAAGACTTTTGAGTAGGTAGAATGCCCCTAGTTACTTGCTCACTTTCAAAACAAAACATCCTTCCTATTTTCAAAACAAACACCTACACTTTCAAAACACCTTTCAAAACTTGAAAACATTTTCAAAAGATCAAACACTTTGTATACATTCTTACGAACGAGAATCATTACAAAGTTTGCCTAAACAATGACCTCTTTTCAAAAATACTTTCAAAACCACACAAGGCACAATTTCAAACAAAAGTAAGTGATCTAGCAAGTAACTAAGAGCCCATGGAAAACCATGGATGAAAAGGGTGCTAATACCTTCCCTTTTCATAATCTACCCCCCGAACTCAAGAAACAATCTCAAAGGTCTTTCCTGTGCTTTTCCACCTTTCCTTTTGGATAAAAGAAAAGTCGGTGGCGACTCTTGATAACCGCAACATTTGCGATCAAACACAAAACACCCAAGTCAGTTCTCCCACCGTATCACAGAACTGGAGACTCTGCTGGGGAGTAAAACTAAAAGTGGAGTTACCTTAGGGTTAGATCACATTTAGTTGCTTTATTTGTTTGACTTGTATGCTTTACATTATAATTCTTTGTTTGGGTTTGAATCCTCTACCCGGATTTAGGATACCTTATAGGTAACTAGCAATACATTGTGGAAACTGTGTGGGGTATATCGACATGGTCTAAGCAATAGCTATGTTAGTGCGACATATTTGTGGATACCGGTAGCCCTTGAGTTAATCAGGGAGAATACGGGGCCTCTGAGTGATGTCATGAAGCACTAGTGAACTTTTAGAACCTTTACTTGACCAACTTGGCGATTAGGACGTAGTGAGATGACCGGCTTTGGTGTAGTTCGAAGTTGGTTGATACTCGATGCTACACTCATTGAGACTCGACTCCTGAGTTTTGTTTGGTTGCGAGTCAATCGCCTATTAAATGAAGCTTGTGGGAAAGGTCGGTGATATTGAGATCCCTTAGAATCTGGTTACTATTAACTAGGACATGTTGAGCCAACTAAACTTCAAGAGGGTACTTACCTATAAACTCCATGCAAGCCTAAACCTAAGGACTTGTCTTCTTTGTGTGTATATGATTATTTGTATATAAACTTGCTTACTTCGCATACTTGTACATAACATCATGACATCATACCATAGCATTTTCAATAACATTGAACCATAACATTTCAATGATCTCAAGGGTCTTTGATGCAGGGTCACATTGTACCAGACGTCTATCAAGGGGCAAGAGGATTTATTTTCCTCTAACCGAATGTCGTCAAAGATCAAGTACAATACCTCAAGTCAAAGGCTACAACTCACTTGGCATGGTGAGCTTAATTCTCGTGGAAGGACATCCACCGATACAAAGTTCTCCAATCAAAGTTATAAGCGACTACTAACATTTACCCCGTGAGATCCTTGAAAACATTTTCATACGTCATTGCATAACAGGTAGTCTCCAATACATGTCTCTCATGTTCTCGCTGTTTATTTCAACAATGACTCTCCAACAAGACAATGGAGATATTCAAACTCAAGAGGCTCAGTTCATGGAAATGTTCTTTAACCTATCCAAGGGGCAGGAAGAATTGAAAACACTCCTCATTGGGAATCTGACCAAGAAACATCCTGATAACAACAAGGATGACTAGATTGAACAACTGCAGGTTGAGATAGAAGCAATGAGAATCCAAATGCTGGGACAAATGGCTCTTATCCAAATCCTAGCCCGTGGACAAGAAGAGTTAAGGACCATTGTCAACAAGCTCCATCAATACGGATGCAACCACATGAAACAAATAGTTGAGGTTGGGGACCAAGTCATTGGTCAACCTCTGAGAAGACAGGAGGTTAGACCTTCTCAAATCGCTACTACCTCACGGGTCCAACAACAACCTCACCACCAACAACAGGGTAATCAGCATAAGTGGAATACATCTGAAAGACATTTCACTGAAGTCAATATGTCATTAGCTCAAGCACTACAATACTTGTTGTAAGCCAAGCTAATTACGTTAAAGGACCCTCCTCAAAATCCCAACACAACCTCTCCAAGGTACAATCCTAATGCCATGTGCGCTTATCATTTCGATAGTCCTGGACATGATACAAACGATTGTTGGACACTGAAGTACAAGATTCAAAACTTGATCGACGAAGGAGCGTTAGAATTCACACAAGACGGTCAATTGGAGCTTTTTCTATCATCTCTCAAAGGCTCACCACCTAAAGTGACAAGTTCAGAAAAAGAGGCTTCTGTTCATTTGAATTTTCAATTTTAATCTCTTTTGTTGTTCAAACAATTATCTATTAATGTCAAACTTTGTTTCATTAATGCATTGCATATGTTTGTCTTGAATTCATCCATTCGTTTTCACTATATTTAAACTATGATTTTTACTCTCTTTATGACATTCAACTCTTGATAAAAGTTACAAGCCTTTAGAGGCAGGATGACGAAAACAATGCCATAAATCTCATACAATATGCTTTTGAACAGACTTTGCTGACGATGTACATGCGTTCTTTCAAATCCTAAACACTGGAGTTATAAGGAAGATAATCCCTAGTCAACCCCTTCGAGCCAAAGAAGTAGAAGTTTTCCTTTTTTGCAAAATGGAAACCTTTAATCAAAACCTGGGGCTGGGTAGTCTCTCAGTTAATTCAAATGCGCATTCAAATCGCAAACTCTCATCTCGTAAATATAACGAATGACATCAAAACACTCCTCTGGAATTAAAAGACGGTGATGGTTCCCTATTGAAGGGTGAGAAAACACTTAGAAGGGGGGTTGAATAAGTTTCTCTTTTTCTTTTTCTTAAATGCTCAACAATAATGGAAAGACACAGTTATTTTTATCCTAGTTCGTTTGAACTCAAACTACTCCAGTCCACCCGCCAAGGTGATTTTTCCTTTCTCAACAAGGACTTAATTCACTATAATCAAACTGATTACAATCACACAACCAAACTGTTGTGACTAACAATACAATGCACAAGTAAACTTACAAGTGACTAACACCACTAAGACTCAAACTAGTCCTAGCCTTCTTGAGAAATCTGACCAAACTTGGTCTCTCAAGGAACAAATACAAGAATTAAATCTTTATAGATAGTGAAACAATTTGCTTCTTAGAAAGCTATATCACAAACTGTGATTTTTCACTAAGATTAGTTTTGCACAAAGTGTTTGTAAAATGATTTGTGAGCAGCAGAATATTTTCACGTCATTAGGTTGTTGGCTTGCAATAAATGATCTTCTATTTATAGCATGAAGAAAACGACCGTTGCTGCCTTCAAAAGTGGAGAGCAATTAATGTTTGTGTGTTTGCTTGCAGTATTGCATTTTCCAATGAACTAGCGTAGACACTTGAGTGCATGTAGCCGTCTTTGCATTAAATAAACAAACGGCACTTGTCAGAGCATGTTTCCTGAAACTTGACAAGACTTGTTAGCTTCTTTATTCTTTCAGAACTAGCTTCACATCTTGCTTCAGAATATGCTTGCAAATCTTCTTATCAGTGCTTGCTTGCAAAGTACTTCTGATCAGTGCTTGCTTTGTAGAATACTTCAAAACATAGTTTACATGGAAACTTGCAAAGCTTTAGAAGATGCATAAATTAGTTTCTTATTAGAGTCAGCATCAGAACTTGCGCTAAAACAAATATTTTTTTCATCAAAGAACTTCTTCATTTATTTTCAGCTCAGTACCTCAAAATGATTTTCATCTAGGAAAATACTTCAGTCAGAACATTATCTGAAACAAATAAATATGCTCATCAGAGTATCAATTATATAAAATGTATTTTATTGTTATCATCAAAACTCTGAGATATGATCAGAACCAATCTTGTTCTAACAATCTCCCCCTTTTTGATGATGACAAAAATATTTAGATTTTGAAATAAAATTGAATAAGAGATAAGAATCTCCCCCTGAAATAAATATTTCTATAAGAAAAACTTCCTGAGAATTTTCATCAGAGCTTTGAGATTTTTCTTTTAGGATTTCTTCAGTAAGTCTTTTGAAAATAATGTTCAGATGATTAAACTTCCAGAGTTTAGTGATACCTGCAAAATTCTTTTAAACATAGAAAGAAATCTTTGTATTTTGTTAGAATGTTTGAGACTTAGTCCCATAACTGTTAATCATAGATTAGATCAAAATACTCATTTTCTCCCCCTTTTTATCATAATCAAAAAGTATATAAAATTAGAGAGCGTAAAAAGATTTTTTAATAAAAAAAATCAGAGGTACAAAACAAAACAAAACAAAACAAAAACAAGAATCAGAATGACACTAAGATATTTATATGAAAGAGAAGGTTGAATTTTGAAAGAGAAGGTAAAAAGTGAGAAAGGGTTTTTACAAAGGTATTTAAATGAAAAAAATTGAGAAAAAAAGTTTTAAAAATGAAATTGTAAAAAGAGTTTAAGAAAAAATTAATTAAAAAGAATCCAATCATTACTAGCATTTAATGATATTGAAAATTGAGGGGAAAGCGTGAGATTTGAGCAAATCATAAAAGTTACCTAGGAACGGCGTCAATAGCTTAGCACGCGTGACCTTTTAGAAACACACCACGTGTTCATCTCCTGAAGGTTGCATGGGACAGTTGTTTGATATAATGAACTGCTGAACTATACTTGTAATGAAACGTTAGAGCATTTCAAAACTTTATATATAGCTTCTGATGTAACTTCTCTTCTAACTTCTGAAGAGTTGTTAATCAGAACATTCATTTCAGAACATTCTGAAGGCAAACACAAAAGATAAATACAATTTTATTCAGGACATAATTCCATACAAATATTTTTCAAAATGAATTTAAATCTATCTTCTGAAAGGGTTTTGGTAAAAATATCAGCCCATTGATGGTCTGTTTTTACAAAGTTTAAATTTAAATTTCCTTTCTGAATGTAGTCCTTTATAAAATGATATTTAATTTCTATGTGTTTAGCTTTAGAATGTAAAATGGGATTTTTAGAAAGACAAATTGCAGAGGTATTGTCACAGAAGATAGGAATCTTACTTTCATAAAGATTAAAATCTTCTAGCTGAAATTTCATCCAGATCATCTGAGAACTACATCCAGCAACAAATATATACTCAGCTTCTATTGTTGAAAGTGCAATTGTTGTTTGCTTCTTGTTGTACCACGAGATAAGATTGTCACCCAGAAACTGGCAGCTTCCAGAGGTGCTCTTTCTTTCAATTCTATCTCCAACAAAGTCAGCATCACAATAATCTACTAGTATGAAATCTTTTGATCTTCTGTAACACAGAACCAGATTAGTAGTACCTTTCAGATACCTCAAAATTCACTTAACAACAGTTAAGTGAGATTCTCTAGGATATGATTGGAATCTAGCACATAAACACACGCTGAACAATATATCAGGTCTAGATGCAGTCAGATAGAGAAAGGATCCAATCATACCTCTGTAGAGCTTCTGATCTACCTTCATACTTACCTCATCTTTTCCCAGAATGCATGTTAGATGCATTGGTGTCTTAGCATCTTTGCTTTCTGACATCTGAAATTTCTTCAGAAGTTCTTTAACATACTTTGTTTGATGTATGTAAGTACCTTCTGGAGTCTGGTTAATTTGTATTCCCAGAAAGAACTTCAATTCTCCAATCATGCTCATCTCAAATTCTGCCTGCATGGTCTCAGCAAATTCTTTTCCAAGGGAGATATTAGAGGTTCCAAAAATAATACCATCAAGATAAATTTGACAAATTAAAATGTCATTTTAGATGTCTTTCTGAATAAAGTTGTGTCCACTTTCCCTCTGGTAAAATCTTTTTCTAAAAGAAAATTATTCAAACATTCATACCAAGCTCTGGGAGCTTGTTTTAAACCGTATAAAGACTTTTTTAATTTAAAAACATGTTATAGATACTCTGAGTCATTAAAGCCAGGAGGTTGATGGACATAAACTTCTTCTTCTATATAGCCATTTAAAAATGCACTTTTAACATCCATTTGATATAATGAAATGTTATTTTGAATAGAAAAAGAAATTAATAATCTAATAGATTCTAACCTGGTGACTGGGGAAAAGGTTTCATTATAATCAATTCCTTCTTGTTGACTATAACCCTGTGTGTGATCGGTGGATCTGGAACTGACTGTTTTTAGCTGGTTCGCGAAATGTCGCGGTAAGCAAGAGTCGCCACCGTCTTTTATTTTCTCCAACATGGACAGGACAAAAGCACAGCAAAATTCCTTATGAGATAGTTTCTCGGTTCGGGAGGTAGATTTATAGAAAGGGAAGGTGTTAGCACCCTTTCTATCCATGGTTATCCATGGGCTCTTAGATACTTGCTCTTTATGTTTTCAAAATGTTTGCTTTTCAAATGTGAGTGGGTTTGAAAAAGTTTCTTTGAAAGATTTCAGAATGACTCTTGTATCTGTCCTCAAGAGTGTTTGAAAAATTGTTTTGAAAGCTTTTTGAAAGTGTCGGTGTGAAAAGGTTTTTGTTTTGTTTTTTAGAGAGAGCAAGTATCCATGAGTCATCTACCTACCCTAAGGAATTAGGCTGTGTAAATGTCCTTAAGGTAGTGCCATCCCACCATTGAGAGGTAGGTAGCACCACCGTTGGAGGTGTTCGGGTCAATTCGTTTGTAGGGACAGTGTGGTCACCAGAGCAACAGTAGGACACCTTAGAAGCTACCCTTATGCCATTGATCCTTTTTAATTCCGAGGCAACCGTTTCGAGGCAACTGGATCATGTCATGGACATAAGGACTTACTAAAACGTCCTATACTCGACGACCACGTTTCGAGGGCAAGGCAATAGTGAGGCGCACCCTAAGAGTGGTGTGTGAACTTGTGTATTGTTTTCAGTTTATGTTTTATCTTGTACATGTATCATGGTGATCTACGCTTGTTTTTAATTTAGGTCATACATTCTTTCATGCAAAGTTTAGCAGTTAAAGAGTGCGGAAATTTAAATGCAGAAAGATGAAATCCTACGCTATTACAAGGCGCGGGTCTATACATCGCCAAATTACAAAGACCCGTTTTAATAGAAAATGCGGAAAGTAAAATAAATTCCTAATTACTATTACATGGCTTGAACAGTTACATAATATTCAAAAAAAGAAAAAATAAGAATAAATGCGCGAAAGAATTGAAGTTGAGCGTTCGAGGGCGTTGGACCCTTTAAAGATTAAATTGAAATAAAAGTTACTTGATTATTAAATTAAAAGAAAAAAAATGTTTTTTAGGTTTTTTTTAAATATTTAATGAAAAATAAAGAACAAGAATTAAAAGGAAACCCTAAATCTAGATTATTTTAATTATTAATGAAAATATTAAAGTTAACCTAATTTACTAGTTAATTAATTTATTTACATGTTTATTTACAAAATTAATGATAATTAATAATAATGATAAATAATGATGATTAATAATTTATTTAAGAAAAAGATGAATATGTAAAAAAAAACCTAATTCTACATAGTTTTTACTTATTAAGAAAAAAATTAAAGTTTAAAAACCTAAATTAAACTAAGTTAATTGTTAGAGTTTATTTACAAAAAATAGGTTAGTGATGAAATTAATAATAATTAAATATATTTGTATTTTTGATTTTTTTGTTTTTATTATAGAAAATTATTTTATGGTGAAAAAAACAATTAAAACAATTAAAAAAGAATTAGAAAAGAAAAGAAAATAAAATTAAAAAGGATGCAAACCAAGGGGGGTTTCAGGCCCAAGGGGAGGTTTTTTTGAAGTATTCTGGCCCATTAGACAAAAAGCCTTGTTTGACTTTCTGGCATCACGTGCATGTTCATTGACTCCTGAGTACCGTGGTCTGCATTCTTTGGCCATTGGATTGGGTTTCATGGCCATTTGTGTTTTGGCTGTTGGCCATTTGTGTTCTGGCTGTTGGCCATTTGTGTTCTGACCTCAACGTTTCTTAATCTTCTCAGGATGTCTGTCTCGCCATGTATTGGTGTCATGCATAAGTTGTTCTTTTGGCCATTTGGCTTTTGGCTTTTGGCTTTTGGCCATTTGGCTTTTGGCTTTTGGCCATTTGGCTTTTGGCCTCAACGTTCCTTAATGAACCTGCATGGGATCCTGTCTAAATCTGCAGTGTTGAATCTCATGAACACATTAAATAAAATCATAAAATGCAAATAAAGCCAATATATGAAGAAATTTAATGTTTAGGCACAATATGGCATGTATGAATGATTATACCCTTTTGACCATGGAGATCAAGCCAGCCTTACCCTTACTGAAGAAGTAGTGAGGTGTTGGTTTGTAATTGTGATGGCTTGTTTGTAGTGAGAGAGGGATTTGTAATAAGGATTTCAAGAATTTAGGGTTCTTGAAAGAATTTGATATTCTAACAGTGGCAAAGGTTTTTTTCTCTTTTTTTCTCCTCTCTGGTTTGTGTGAAAAGAAGGTGATTATATAATGGAAATTAGGGTAAAGAAAATGGGCTTTGAATGTGCAATTGGGCCTCCAATGTTCACTTGAGTTCGTCACTTTCTAGGCTAAATCGCAGGGACTTAAGTGTAATTTTTGAAGTTGAAATGTGAAAACAAAATGTAGCCTACATCGATAACTAACTCCTGTCCGAAAATCGGCTCAATCGGATAAAAGGTGAATTAGTTATGAATTTTTGAAGTTTCAGCTCAGACAAACTTATTTTGGGCTCCAGTGTCGACTCTGACACGTTCTTCAATAAAAAACTGGTATTGATCGGTGCATAATCCGGTCTCGACTTTTGAAGCAAAGTTGTAGATCTATGAGTCAGTGACCTTGTGTAAAAATATGAGCCTAATCCGATAAAGATTGACCGAGTTATGAATTTTCGAAGTTTCGCCCAGATGAAATAATATTCAGCATTCAGGATTTTCAGCGTGTCACGCACTCTTAGCAAAAAACGAAGGCCTTTTGAATACCGTTTGAACTCAATACCTTCTGCGAAAATGTAGCCAACTCAATTTGTGAAATTTTGGCGCCAGAACCAGCTCGATACGATGAAAATCGACCAAGTTATGATTTTCTGAACATGACACAAATAAACTTCTGTCACAAATTTTCTGTATGAAAATACTTGATAAATCCACATTTTGAAGACCTTCTGATCGAAATTGGCTTCCAGCCGTGAGAGATGAAAACGTAGATAATGTCAAGACGGAATTTTGGCCACCGGAACGAGTTCAAAACGAGTCACGATCTTCAAGTTATGAATTTTTTAGCGCGTAAAAACTGCACTTTCAGCACACTTTTTCACCATATTTCTTCGAGAAAATTCACACAGTCGGATACCTTCTTTAAAGAATTGACTCTTGAGCCGAACCTGAATTTGAGCATAAGTTAGGACATTAAGGAGAACTTGAGGTCATTTGGATGTAAGGACCTTGATGCAACACAAAACCCTAATTTTGACTTGACTGCCTTAGAAGGTGATTTGACTGTGCAACCTTTGAGAAATCTTGAGGAATATGGGAGGGCAAATTTTGGGGTACAACAGTTGCCCCTGTTCAATCTTCTTAAACCTGAGGATGTAGATTGGCTTGCGTGCCTTTCGTGATCCGAAGGTGGACGATGATTGAACACTAGAGTGCCCAGAAATTTGCACTCACATAATAGAGTGTCAGCAGCGTGATGTAGGGAATGGGCTTATAGATGCCATTTGGAGGAATGATGGATAGGAGGATGGGCTTATAGATTCCATCTGGAGATGCGACAGAACCTTGTCGGGAATGGGCTTATAGACGCCATTTGGAGACTGTTGGTATGTGGATGGGCTTACAGATGCCATCTAGGTGTCGTTCGCGTAAGAGATTCCTTAACGAGAACTTGCGTACCTGAGAAAATAAAATAATTACCTGGCCTGTTACAGGAGTTGATCTTCAAACTCTTTGTGTAGATGTGCCATGGCTGGATACAGGAATCGAATCTTTAAACTCTTCAGACGTGCCCTGGCAAGATACAGGAATCGAGTCCGGAGAATATAGTCGTCAACAGATACACCCTGGCAAGATACAGGAATCGAGTCTGGAATTAGTCGTCAACAGATACACCCTGGCAAGATACAGGAATCAGATCTTCGAACTCTTCAGACGTGCCCTGGCAAGATACAGGAATCGAGTCTGGAATTAGTCGTCAACAGATACACCCTGGCAAGATACATGAATCGGATCTTCGAACTCTTCAGACGTGCCCTGGCAAGATACAGGAATCGAGTCTGGAATTAGTAAGGTTGGTGAGTTGTCTCTACTGACAGGTTATCCTCATGGACGAGTGGTCTTTAACGACGAGTGTCTATAACGACGGGTGTCTATAACGACGAGTGTCTATAACGACGAGTGTCTATAACGATGAGTGTCTATAAAGACGAGTGTCTATGACGACGAGTGTCTATAACGACGAGTGTCTATAACGACGAGTGTCTATGACGACGAGTGTCTATGACGACGAGTGTCTATGACGACGAGTGTCTATAACGACGAGTGTCTATAACGACGAGTGTCTATAACGACGAGTGTCTATAACGACGAGTGTCTATAACGACGAGTGTCTATAACGACGAGTGTCTATAACGACGAGTGTCTATAACGACGAGTGTCTATAACGACGAGTGTCTATAACGACGAGTGTCTATAACGACGAGTGTCTATAACGACGAGTGTCTATAACGACGAGTGTCTATAACGACGAGTGTCTATAACGACGAGTGTCTATAACGACGAGTGTCTATAACGACGAGTGTCTATAACGACGAGTGGAAGTAATTTTAACTGGACTTGTCTTCTTTTGATTGGATTTGTCTACTTTGACTGAATTTGTCTTTTTTTTGACATAACTGATCATTTAACTGTATCCTTCCTGAAAGGTAAAGGTCAGTCGTATGCAATGCATGGTACGGATCAAGCGGTGATATTCTCAGCATAAATGAGATTATATGATATGATGCATGCATGCTATAATGTATGAAGATGCGACGTTTATGAATGTATTCTCGTCTAGGAAAATAAATCCTTGACGAATGCCGGGAGCTTGTTAAATCCTGGGCTGATGTTGCAAGAATGCCGGTAGGAGAAGATGACTCCGTTGGGGAATAAATTTTTACTCTGCGGGGAGTGAACTCTGTGGGGAAAAAGAGGTACTTCGCTGAGGTTTGATGATAACTCCGCTGGGGATACCATTGATGTATCATATTGAAGGAATTGATGAACTCCGCTGGGGGATAGGAAGACTCTGTCGGGGACAATCTTTCCATGGCAATTGGCTGAGGATAACCCAGTTATATCCTCCGGTGGAGAAATAACCTTTGAATAAAACCTGGAGAGACGCGTTCGCTCTGCGGGTGACAAGCTTCCAGAATCTACTGGGGATAAGCTTCCTGCTGGGGAGATGGATCCAACTCTCTTGGGGAGACTTTGGAACTAGACTCTCCTGGGGAAATTTTGAGATATACTGGGGAAGTGACTCCACTGAATGTCTGTGTACCGCCGGGGAACAATCTTAGATCAAGACTGCCGGGGATGCTTGTTAAGAACGTTGGTATACTCCGCTGAGGAATGTTGAGATCTGCTGGGGATAATCCAACTTCCATAAGGCTGACGGAGTAGGCTAACTCTGCTCGGGGAGAGTGTCGTTGACTTGCTAGGAGATATTGTGCCTTGTTAGGGCTGATGGGAGAGAATTATTGAATCTTGGCTCACTCTCTGGGGAATGAAGGTATCTTAGCCAGTTCTTCAGCTGAACCTACCTTTGTACCTTGGTGGACAGAGCATCTTGTATAGTTCAGACAATTCTTATTGCCCCAGTTTCTGCGGGAGAAGATACCTGTAAAGGTGCTTGATGACTGCCGATTTGACAAATCTTCTTCTGGTAGGCCAGTGACGAGATGACAGGACATAGTCGTACGCTTTGATCCCTAATTTTTGCCTGGACCGCTCTTTCGGGTTTTCAATCCACCGGGATACCCATTTTTGCCTAAACCGCCTTTTCAGGTTTTCGACTTGCCGGGTGTACAGATTTTTTTCATTTCATCCCTTATTTTTCCCGAACCCTTTTGGTTCGCCGGGAAGCCCTTATTTTTGCCTAGGTGTGTCAACCTAGCGGGTCTTTGATTATGCGTAGTACTTTTCCGACTATGTCCATGCTCTCAGGATTGTAGGGAGTTGTCACTGTCAGTAGTGTTGCCATGTTACCAGAAGATCTTCGTTTGATCGTCCAATGCCCCAAGTGATCTAGATGGAGATTTGCCCCAAGCTGGTTGGCCTTTTGAGAGATTCTCCGAATCTTGACTTAACTGCCCCAGATGACGGACAATGATCATGTCATGCCCCTTGTTTGGGGGTGCTTTTGTTCATCAGATATTCGTCGTGCGAGCTTCTATGTTGTTCAAACAAATAGTCGTATGCAAACAAAGTTATGTTAAAAATGCAAAGCTTATGTCTGTTTCGAAGTTTTTGAAAATGCAGTTTTTTTAATAAAACAAGTGAGTTCTGTAAAACTGTGATGTCAACTCGTTATTTTACCATAAGCCTTAAGGAGTCAGGATACCTTTGTAACAGTATGCTTTTGAACTAACCCATGCTTCAGCTAGGACTTTTGAGGGTTGTAACGTGGCCTGGTTCACGGTTTAAGAAACAAAGAATAAAGGCTCAAAATTTATTTGTGCCCACCCGCTCTTCGTGATGTTCTCCAAACCTAAACTCAGTTGATCATGCGTTAGACCTTGTTTGGGTCTTTGCTCTGATTTTCCCGTGATGGTTCGGATGTTGATAATTTATTTTGAATAGGCAGTCATTCCTTTTTGTTATTGAGGGTTTGTGTGACCTCTTTCTTTTTGATTTTGTTATCCCTATTTTTTTGCCTGAACTGTCTCTTTTGTGATTACAGTCAGCGGGATGCCCCAGTTTTGTAAGTCTCCTTCATAGGTTTTGACTTAATGGGCTTTTTGATTTTGGTAATGACTGCCTGTTTTTTATGGTTATTTGGAACCATCACTGTCTTTTGTTTTGTAAGGACTTCTTTGGTGCCATTCGTTGCGCACTTGGACCAGCTGAGAGAACTACCCTGCCCCAGGTTATGATTGAGGGTTTTAAAATTTTCGAAAAGAAAACTCCTACTTCTTTGGCTTAGAGGGGTTGACGAGGGCTTATCTTCCTTATAACTCTAGTGTTTAGGAATTGAAACAATGCCTGTACCTCATCAGCGGGGTCTGTTCAAAAGCATACTGTTGATCGTGGTATCGTTTTCATCATCCTCCCTCAAGAGGCTTAGAATTCTTTTAATCGAGAGTTGAACATCACAAAAAATGAAAGCAATTTGAAAATAGTGAATACGAATGGATTGATTCAAAACAGACATATGCGATGCATTGATAAAGTAATAAAGTTTGCCATGACATTTATGTTTGAACAATCAAAGAAAAATACAACTTGAACATTCGAATGAACAAAAAGTCTTCTCGTCTCAGGACTTGTCACTTCAAATGGTGAACCTTGGAGGGATGGTAGAAAAACTCAGCCTGACCACCTTGGGTGAACTCCACTGCTCCTTCATCAATCAGGTCCTGGATCTTGTTCTTCAGAGTCCAACAGTCGTCGGTGTCGTGCCCAGGACTGTCAGAATGGTAGGCACATCTCACACTCGGGTTATACCTGGAAGAGGAAGTATTGGGATTATTAGGAGGGTCCCTTAGCATTGCCAGATTCAATCTCAACAGGCGTTGTAAAGCTTGAGACGGTGATATATTGAGCTGGGTGAATTGCCTCCTGGGCTGGTCTGGCTTGCTCTGATTAACCCGTTGTTCTTGGCGAGGTCGTTGTTGGACCTGTGAAGTAGTAGCAGCTTGGAGAGGTCTATTCATTGAACCAGACCTTTGACTTCTTGGGGGCTGATTACCGGTTTGGTCCCCAGCCTTGACTACTTGCTTCATACCGTCTTGCTGAAGCTGGTGAGGTTGATGCTGAATTTGTGACCCTGAAGCAAGTTGAGGAGCTTTTCCCTTGTCTTCTTGTCTCAAAGGGATTTTAATGATGGCTGGCTCTTCAACCTTAGACGTTTGCCCCAGTTGGTTATCCCTAAGCAGTTGTTTGACGAGAACCCTGAGCTCTTCTTATCTTTGAGCTAAGTCTTGAATAAGGGCCATTTGCCCCAGCATCTGGGTTCTCATAGTATCTACCTCAGCTTGCAAGCGTTTCAGCCGTTCATCCTTATCGTCTTCAGGACTCTTCTTGACCAAAGTCCCCATGAGGAGTGTTCTCAGCTCTTCCTGCCCCTTGGATAGATTTAGGAGGATTTCCCTGAACTAAGTCTCTTGAGTATGAAGATCTTGTTGGAGAGCCATGGCTGAAATAAACAGCGAAGAAGGTAAGTGACCTGTTATGCAATGATGTGTATGTATGCATGCAATGTTTTCAAGGATCTCACGGGGTAAACAAGAAAATTGTTAGAATCTGGTAGCTTAATTGAAGGAACTTCATGTTGTTGAGAGTCCTTCTTCAAGGGTCAAGGCTCACCATATCGAGTGGGTCATAGCCCCTGACTACCTTGGCTAGAGGAACATAAATCCCCTTTTGCCCCTTGCTGGACAGTTGGTTCATCCTGACCTGCATCACAAGCCCTTGAAATCCTTGAAATGGGTTAGTCCTTACGCAGGATGTATGCAATGGTATGATGTTATGCTATGCATGGAATAATGTAGGTAAACCCTGTTATGAGTCCAGATTAAGGACTGTAAACAAAACCTGCAAGAAACTCAAGTGTCAGATAACAGGCATGCAAATAGTCAAGTTGGAAGGCACACAAGTCACACAAGAGCCCTTAGAGTTAAGGCCAGCATGGGGTCTAGGTATTACCCTCTTTCAGTTTGTTGGTTAAGACCTGTCCTATCAGAAGTAACCGGGTTCTAGAGGATCCCAATATCACTGACTACCCTCAATCGGTCATAACTCCAGCATCGCAATCTTTTCTTGTGGCCAGAACCATCACGAGAGTTTAGCCTCAATGGGCGTAGCATACTGCTACTGTTCTATTGGCCAAGTTGGGTCATTTAAGGTTCTAAGGTCGGTTGGTTCTTAATGACTCCTCAGAAGACCCATATTCTCCTCGTTGTGACACAAGGGATATCGGTACAGACCAAGGTGCCACACCAATGTAGCCACTGCTTCACCCATGTCGGTCTACGCCGGACAGGTCCCTCACAGCTTATGCTACCTAACAGGGTATCCCCAGATCCGGGTTAGGATCTATGTAACTCCGATGCAGCCCACAATAATAAAGCAAACAAGCACAACAATTGAAAACACAAGTGATCTTAGTCCTAAGGTACACCTCACTTATTAAATAGTCCCCAGTAGAGTCGCCAGTTCTGTGATCGGTGGATCTGGAACTGACTGTTTTTAGCTGGTTCGCGAAATGTCGCGGTAAGCAAGAGTCGCCACCGTCTTTTATTTTCTCCAACATGGACAGGATAAAAGCACAGCAACATTCCTTATGAGATAGTTTCTCGGTTCGGGAGGTAGATTTATAGAAAGGGAAGGTGTTAGCACCCTTTCTATCCATGGTTATCCATGGGCTCTTAGATACTTGCTCTTTATGTTTTCAAAATGTTTGCTTTTCAAATGTGAGTGGGTTTGAAAAAGTTTCTTTGAAAGATTTCAGAATGACTCTTGTATCTGTCCTCAAGAGTGTTTGAAAAATTGTTTTGAAAGCTTTTTGAAAGTGTCGGTGTGAAAAGGTTTTTGTTTTGTTTTTTAGAGAGAGCAAGTATCCATGAGTCATCTACCTACCCTAAGGAATTAGGCTGTGTAAATGTCCTTAAGGTAGTGCCATCCCACCATTGAGAGGTAGGTAGCACCACCGTTGGAGGTGTTCGGGTCAATTCGTTTGTAGGGACAGTGTGATCACCAGAGCAACAGTAGGACACCTTAGAAGCTACCCTTATGCCATTGATCCTTTTTAATTCCGAGGCAACCGTTTCGAGGCAACTGGATCATGTCATGGACATAAGGACTTACTAAAACGTCCTATACTCGACGACCACGTTTCGAGGGCAAGGCAACAGTGAGGCGCACCCTAAGAGTGGTGTGTGAACTTGTGTATTGTTTTCAGTTTATGTTTTATCTTGTACATGTATCATGGTGATCTACGCTTGTTTTTAATTTAGGTCATACATTCTTTCATGCAAAGTTTAGCAGTTAAAGAGTGCGGAAATTTAAATGCAGAAAGATAAAATCCTACGCTATTACAAGGCGCGGGTCTATACATCGCCAAATTACAAAGACCCGTTTTAATAGAAAATGCGAAAAGTAAAATAAATTCCTAATTACTATTACATGGCTTGAACAGTTACATAATATTCAAAAAAAGAAAAAATAAGAATAAATGCGCGAAAGAATTGAAGTTGAGCGTTCGAGGGCGTTGGACCCTTTAAAGATTAAATTGAAATAAAAGTTAATTGATTATTAAATTAAAAGAAAAGAAATGTTTTTTAGGTTTTTTTTATATTTAATGAAAAATAAAGAACAAGAATTAAAAGGAAACCCTAAATCTAGATTATTTTAATTATTAATGAAAATATTAAAGTTAACCTAATTTACTAGTTAATTAATTTATTTACATGTTTATTTACAAAATTAATGATAATTAATAATAATGATAAATAATGATGATTAATAATTTATTTAAGAAAAAGATGAATATGTCAAAAAAAACCTAATTCTACATATTTTTTACTTATTAAGAAAAAGATTAAAGTTTAAAAACCTAAATTAAACTAAGTTAATTGTTAGAGTTTATTTACAAAAAATAGGTTAGTGATGAAATTAATAATAATTAAATATATTTGTATTTTTGATTTTTTTGTTTTTATTATAGAAAATTATTTTATGGTGAAAAAAACAATTAAAACAATTAAAAAAGAATTAGAAAAGAAAAGAAAATAAAATTAAAAAGGATGCAAACCAAGGGGGGTTTCAGGCCCAAGGGGAGGTTTTTTTGAAGTATTCTGGCCCATTAGAGAAAAAGCCTTGTTTGACTTTCTGGCATCACGTGCGTGTTCATTGACTCCTGAGTACCGTGGTCTGCATTCTTTGGCCATTGGATTGGGTTTCATGGCCATTTGTGTTTTGCTTGTTGGCCATTTGTGTTCTGGCCTCAACGTTCCTTAATCTTCTCAGGATGTCTGTCTCGCCATGTATTGGTGTCATGCATAAGTTGTTCTTTTGGCCATTTGGCTTTTGGCTTTTGGCTTTTGGCCATTTGGCTTTTGGCTTTTGGCCATTTGGCTTTTGGCCTCAACGTTCCTTAATGAACCTGCATGAGATCCTGTCTAAATCTGCAGTGTTGAATCTCATGAACACATTAAATAAAATCATAAAATGCAAATAAAGCCAATATATGAAGAAATTTAATGTTTAGGCACAATATGGCATGTATGAATGATTATACCCTTTTGACCATGGAGATCAAGCCAACCTTACCCTTACTGAAGAAGTAGTGAGGTGTTGGTTTGTAATTGTGATGGCTTGTTTGTAGTGAGAGAGGGATTTGTAATAAGGATTTCAAGGATTTAGGGTTCTTGAAAGAATTTGATATTCTAACAGTGTTGTGACAAAGGTTTTTTTTCTCTTTTTTTCTCCTCTCTGGTTTGTGTGAAAAGAAGGTGATTATATAATGGAAATTAGGGTAAAGAAAATGGGTTTTGAATGTGCAATTGGGCCTCCAATGTTCACTTGAGTTCGTCACTTTCCAGGCTAAATCGAAGGGACTTAAGTGTAATTTTTGAAGTTGAAATGTGAAAACAAAATGTAGCCTACATCGATAACTAACTCCTGTCCGAAAATCGGCTCAATCGGATAAACGGTGAATTAGTTATGAATTTTTAAAGTTTCAGCTCAGACAAACTTATTTTGGGCTCCAGTGTCGACTCTGACACGTTCTTCAATAAAAAACTGGTATTGATCGGTGCATAATCCGGTCTCGACTTTTGAAGCAAAGTTGTAGATCTATGAGTCAGTGACCTTGTGTAAAAATATGAGCCTAATCCGATAAAAATTGACCGAGTTATGAATTTTCGAAGTTTCGGCCCAGATGAAATAATATTCAGCATTCAGGATTTTCAGCGTGTCACGCACTCTTAGCAAAAAACGAAGGCCTTTTGAATACCGTTTGAACTCAATACCTTCTGCGAAAATGTAGCCAACTCAATTTGTGAAATTTTGGCGCCAGAACCAGCTCGATACGATGAAAATCGACCAAGTTATGATTTTCTGAACATGACACAAATAAACTTCTGTCACAAATTTTCTGTATGAAAATACTTGATAAATCCACATTTTGAAGACCTTCTGATCGAAATTGGCTTCCAGCCGTGAGAGATGAAAACACAGATAATGTCAAGACGGAATTTTGGCCACCGGAACGAGTTCAAAACGAGTCACGATCTTCAAGTTATGAATTTTTTAGCGCGTAAAAACTGCACTTTCAGCACACTTTTTCACCATATTTCTTCGAGAAAACTCACACAGTCGGATACCTTCTTTAAAGAATTGACTCTTGAGCCGAACCTGAATTTGAGCATAAGTTAGGACATTAAGGAGAACTTGAGGTCATTTGGATGTAAGGACCTTGATGCAACACAAAACCCTAATTTTGACTTGACTGCCTTAGAAGGTGATTTGACTGTGCAACCTTTGAGAAATCTTGAGGAATATGGGAGGGAAAATTTTGGGGTACAACAGTTGCCCCTGTTCAATCTTCTTAAACCTGAGGATGTAGATTGGCTTGCGTGCCTTTCGTGATCCGAAGGTGGACGATGATTGAACACTAGAGTGCCCAGAAATTTGCACTCACATAATAGAGTGTCAGCAGCGTGATGTAGGGAATGGGCTTATAGATGCCATTTGGAGGAATGATGGATAAGAGGATGGGCTTATAGATTCCATCTGGAGATGCGACAGAACCTTGTCGGGAATGGGCTTATAGACGCCATTTGGAGACTGTTGGTATGTGGATGGGCTTACAGATGCCATCTAGGTGTCGTTCGCGTAAGAGATTCCTTAACGAGAACTTGCGTACCTGAGAAAAGAAAATAATTACCTGGCATGTTACAGGAGTTGATCTTCAAACTCTTTGTGTAGATGTGCCATGGCTGGATACATGAATCGAATCTTTAAACTCTTCAGACGTGCCCTGGCAAGATACAGGAATCGAGTCCGGAGAATATAGTCGTCAACAGATACACCCTGGCAAGATACAGGAATCGAGTCTGGAATTAGTCGTCAACAGATACACCCTGGCAAGATACAGGAATCGGATCTTCGAACTCTTCAGACGTGCCCTGGCAAGATACAGGAATCGAGTCTGGAATTAGTCGTCAACAGATACACCCTGGCAAGATACATGAATCGGATCTTCGAACTCTTCAGACGTGCCCTGGCAAGATACAGGAATCGAGTCTGGAATTAGTAAGGTTGGTGAGTTGTCTCTACTGACAGGTTATCCTCATGGACGAGTGGTCTTTAACGACGAGTGTCTATAACGACGGGTGTCTATAACGACGAGTGTCTATAACGACGAGTGTCTATAATGACGAGTGTCTATAACGATGAGTGTCTATAACGACGAGTGTCTATGACGACGAGTGTCTATAACGACGAGTGTCTATAACGACGAGTGTCTATGACGACGAGTGTCTATGACAACGAGTGTCTATAACGACGAGTGTCTATAACGACGAGTGTCTATAACGACGAGTGTCTATAACGACGAGTGTCTATAACGACGAGTGTCTATAACGACGAGTGTCTATAATGGCGAGTGTCTATAACGACGAGTGTCTATAACGACGAGTGTCTATAACGACGAGTGTCTAGAAGAAGGTTTTGAAAATTTTCCTTTTTGACATGCTTCGCACATAGCATCTGAGTTGTACCTCAGATTGGGAAGTCCTCTGACTAAATTTAGTTTATTTAATTGAGAGATTTTCCTTAAGCTGACATGTCCCAATATTCTGTGCGATACCCATTGCTCATCGCTAACAGACAAAAGGCATTTAACATTCTGAGTTTTAAGATCTGACAAATCAATTTTGTATATGCTGTTCTTTCTCTTGCCAAAAAAGAGGGTTGTTCAATCTTTTTGACTAACAGCTCTACAGGAATTTTGATTAAAGATAATGTCATAACCATTGTCATTTAATTGACTTATGGGCAGCAGGTTATGCGCTAATCCTTCTACTAATAAAACATTAGAGATAGAAGGAAGGTTACCGTTTCCAATGGTTCCAGAACCAATAATCTTCCCTTTATGATTACCTCCAAACTTGACAACTCCTCCAGATTTAAATTCCTGGTTTTGGAACATAGACTTTCTTCCCGTCATGTGTCGTGAGCACCCAGAGTCCAGGTACCATGACTGGTGTCTCAATTGAGTTGTTAAGGACATCTGCAACAAATATTATTTTATCCTTAGGTACCCATATCTTTTTGGGTCCTCTGGGATTAGAGTATTTAAAGTTCTGTTTGAACTTTGGATTAGCATAAGAGTTTCCAGAATGTGATATATATTTAATATCATGTGTGTGTCCAAATTTAAATTGTTTGTTCAGAGGTTTATATGTAAAAGTCATCTTAGCAACAGGTTTTGGTATATATGTCTCCTTCCCTTTGGGAGTTTCATATCCAATACCTCTTCTGTTGTTCCCACTAACTCCATAGATCATTGAAGCCATTTTGCTTCTATCTATCCTTTTAGCAAGAAAAGTTTGAAAGCTAGAGTCATATTCTTTCAGAATATCTTTTGAACTTGGAGCAGACTCTGAAATAGAATTTTTTTGAATTTCCTCTTTAAGTTTAAAATTATTTTCTTTGAGTTCAGAGTTTTCTGTTTCATGTTTCTCAAGATCAGATGCAATACTCTTCTTGAGTTTCTTGTATTTGATTTTGAGTTGACTATAGTTTTCCAGAAGTTCTGATAAACTTTCAGCAAGTTTAACTCTAGTAAATTCAGAGAATACCTCTTTTTGTTCTGACTCACAGTCTGAGTCATCTGCTGTAGTAGCCATCAGAGCTAGGTTGGCGTTCTCATCTTCAGAATCAGATTCATCTTCAGAGGATTCTGAATCATCCCCGGTGGCCATCATGCCTTTCTTTTTACCAAACTTTTTCTTTGGTCTTTCTCTTTGTAGTTTTGGATAATCACTCCTGTAGTGTCCAGGTTCTTTACATTCATAACAGATTATCTCTCTTCTGTTTGACTTTTTGTGTCCAGAAGATTTTGGTTTATCTTCTGGCTTCTTGAAGTTCTCGAACTTCTTCTGTCTATGCTTCCACATCTGGTTGATCCTTCTGGAGAGCAAGGATAGTTCATCTTCTTCTGACGCAGATTCTTCAGAGTTTCCTTCTTCAGCCTGAAAAGCGTTAGTTTCATATTTTTTAATTGATTTAAGGGCAATAGGCTTACCTTTCTTCTAAGGCTCATGCTCATCAAGTTCTATCTCATGACTTCTTAGAGCGCTGATGAGTTCTTCAAGAAACACGTTATTCATATCTTTTGATACTTTGAAAGCAATGACCATATGTGTCCATCTTCTGGGTAAACTTCTGATGATCTTCTTAACTTGGTCTTCCTTAGTGTATCCCTTGTTCAGAACTCTCAGGCTAGCGATCAGAGTTTGGAACCTTGAGAACATAGCTTCTATAGATTCACTTTCTTCTACTTTGAAGGCTTCATACTTCTGGATGAGAGCCAGAGCTTTAGACTCCTTCACTTGAGCGTTTCCTTCATGAGTAATTTTGAGAGACTCAAACATATCATGTGTTGTATCTCTATTTGTGATATTCTCATATTCCATTTTAGAGATAGCATTTAGAAAGATATTTCTAGCTCAATGGTGATTTTTGAAATCAACTTTTTGTTGTCTATCCATAATATTTCTATCAATCTTGTTTCCTTCTGAGTCTGTAGGATGTGTGTAACCATCCAAGACTATATCCCATAAATCACTATCATGACCTATAAAGAAACTTTCTAGTCTATCTTTCCAATATTCACAATCTTCTCCATCAAATACATGAGGTTTGTTGTAGCTATTGTTGTTTTGTTCAGTTGCCATTGTGTTTTCTTTCTGGATCTTTTCCTGACACGGTTAAGTGTTGCGCTCAGAGTCAAGCTCTGATACCAATTGAAGGGTGAGAAAACACTTAGAAGGGGGGGGGGGGGTGAATAAGTTTCTCTTTTTCTTTTTCTTAAATGCTCAACAATAATGGAAATACACAGTTATTTTTATCCTGGTTCGTTTGAACTCAAACTACTCCAGTCCACCCGCCAAGGTGATTTTGCCTTTCTTAACAAGGACTTAATTCACTATAATCAAACTGATTACAATCACACAACGAAACTGTTGTGACTAACAATACAATGCACAAGTAAACTTACAAGTGACTAACACCACTAAGACTCAAACTAGTCCTATCCTTCTTGAGAAATCTGACCAAACTTGGTCTCTCAAGGAATAATTACAAGAATTAAATCTTTACAGATAGTGAAACAAATTGCTTCTTGGAAAGCTATATCACAAACTGTGATTTTTCACTAAGATTAGTTTTGCACAAAGTGTTTGTAAAATGATTTGTGAGCAGCAAAATATTTTTACGTCATTAGGTTGTTGGCTTGCAATAAATCATCTTCCATTTATAGCATGAAGAAAACGACTGTTGCTGCCTTCAAAAGTGGAGAGCAATTAATGTTTGCGTGTTTGCTTGCAGTATTGCATTTTCCAATGAACTAGCGTAGACACTTGAGTGCATGTAGCCGTCTTTGCATTAAATAAACAAACGACACTTGTCAGAGCATGTTTCCTGAAACTTGACAAGACTTGTTAGCTTCTTTATTCTTTCAGAACTAGATTCACATCTTGCTTCAGAATATGCTTGCAAATCTTCTTATCAGCGCTTGCTTGCAAAGTACTTCTGATCAGCGCTTGCTTTGTAGAATACTTCAGAACATAGTTTACATGGAAACTTGCAAATCTTTAGAAGATGCATAAATTAGTTTCTTATCAGAGTCAGCATCAGAACTTGCACTAAAACAAATAGTTCTTTCATCAAATAACTTCTTCATTTATTTTCAGCTCAGCACGTAAAAATGATTTTCATCTAGGAAAATACTTCAGTCAGAACATTATCTGAAACAAATAAGTATGCTCAGCAGAGTATCAATTATATAAAATATATTTTATTGTTATCATCAAAACTCTGAGATATGATCAGAACCAATCTTGTTCTAACACCTATCACATAGGCAGTCATTATCTCTCATAAAAGAAAAGCCCACTAAGTCAAAACCTACAAAGGAGACTTAAGAAAAACTGGGGCATCCCGCTGACCGTAATCTCAAAACAAGAACAGTCAGGCAAAAATTAGGGATAACAAATCAAAAGAAAGAGGTCACTACAAATCCTCAACAACATGAAAAAAATGTTGCAAAAATAACTGCCTTCCGACAAACTTAACTTGCCTGAACCATCACCAAAACGTCATTCCACTCTCAATTGGAGTTCAAACGTACAATTAACTGAGTTTAGGACTGAAGAACGTCACGAAGAGCGGGTGGATAAAAATACATTTTGAGCCTTTATCCTTTGTTTCTTAAACCGTGAACCAAGACGTGTTACAACCCTTCAAAAGTCCTAATTGAAGCATGGGTTAGTTCGAAAGCATACTGTTATAAAAGGTATTCTGACTCCTATAGGGCTTTACTCTAAATACTGAGTTGAATTTTTCTTACAAAATTTCTTTACTTGCTAAAACGCATTTTCAAAAATTTCAAGACAAACATAAACTTTTCATTACTTGAATATCACTGTTTGCATATGGTTATTTGTTTAACAGCGAAGAAATTCACACAATGAATATACAGTGAACGAAAGCTCTTTCAGTTAACAAAATCACTTCAATTGGAAAGAAACTTCCAATGACAAATCTCTCATGATCAAGGGGCACGGCATGACCTGTGTCCGACATATCTGGGGCAGTCAAGTCAAGATTCAAAGAATCTCTCAAAGAAGTGTTGAATAACCAGGGGAAAATCTCCATATGTATCACTCAAGGGGCAATGTTACGTTGATCAGGGGTTTGAACAAAATCCACTATGAAGACTTTCGGTACCATTAAATTACTTGTTTGTACCAATAGTATCAGATGGTGTCAGTATCATGTATTCAGATCCTCCCATGACAGTTCTTAGAAAATTCTGAGACTTGACCAAAGATCTTGAGTACCACCAATTTTCCCGTCTGTGCCAGTAGTATCAGATGGTGTCAGTATCAGGTCTTCATTTTCTTCCACAACAGTCTTAGAAAATATCTCTAGGAAGTTTAGGGCTACCCGAAATGTAATCAAAATCTCAAGCGTCGAGGTGCACCGGATTAACTCTGGGGGAAAATAGGCTCCCACATAAAGGGTCATGTGCGACCAAGCAAACATTTCCTGGCATTACTACAACCCTTGCTACTAAGGATAATGACAAATATCTCCAAGATCCTTCTCACAGGATGACTCCCAGCCAGAGTTTCAATCTCTGAAAAATTCTCAACAGCTAAGTCGACCTCAAGAACCCTCAAGGGTTATCCCCAGTGAAGAAGACACCTCTCCAACGGACCGACCACAAGGTTTATTTCCCCAATGAACTACAGATTCCCCAGTTCGAGTTTTCCTCTCTGACTACTATAAATCAAAGGACCACAACTCCTCTTCCCCAGTAGACTACTCTACAACAAGTTATTGTAAAGCTTGGACCCGACCAGATATCAGTTCAACTTCAACTCCCTAGTATAGCAACGAACAACTGAGACTCCTGAACTCTTTCTCCCCAAGCAAGAATCAACACTCTCCACAGGGTTTTCAACATTCCTCAGCAGAGCTCTCCTCAAACAACAAAACAGGAATCCTTGGCGGAAATATTCTAAAGCAAATTTTGAAGACTCACCAACTCTTCAACAGCAATCCGGGACTTAATGACTCCCCAACATTTGTCAAGGATTTATTTTCCCCGAAAAAGATACATTCAAATAACATTTCACCCTTCATGCATCATATTACGTACATGACAAGTGCACACAACACAGTCTCATTTATTTTGAGAACATCATTGCACCATGCATTTCATGCATCATGACATTACATACAACTAACATTTTACCTTTTTCAAGATAAGGTTAATCAACAGATGGCTATCATCAACAATTTTCAAAAGGCCAAAGATTAATACCTGAAACAAGCCAGGACAATTATCTACACAACCAGCTAATGCAATCCTACACGGGCTACTTCTCATACACTCTTCTAGATACAGTTCAAATACGCTCCAGATACGGATGCCATCCTGATACTCATTCAGATTCAGCTTTCAGATACAGTTCAGATACGCTTTAGATACAGATGCCATCCTAATACTCATTCATATTCAGCTTTCAGATACAGTTCAGATACGCTCCAAATACGGATGTTATCCTGATACTAATTCAGATTCAGCTCTTCTAGATACAGTTCAGATACGCTCCAGATACGGATGCCATCCTGATACTCATTCAAATTCAGTTTTCAGATATAGTTCATATGCGCTCCAGATACGGATGCCATCCTGATACTCATTTAAATTCAGTTTTCAGATACAGTTCAAATACGCTCTAGATACAGATGCCATCCTGATACTCATTCAGTTTCAGCTTCTAGATACAATTCAGATACACTCCAGATACGGATGCCATCCTGATACTCATTCAGATTCAGCTTTCAGATACAGTTCAGATACGCTCCAGATACAGATGCCATCCTGATACTCATTCAGATTCAGCTTTCAAATACAGTTCAGATACGCTCCAGATATGGATGCCATCCTGATACTCAGTCATATTCAGCTTTCAGATACAGTTTAGATATACTCCAGATATGGATGCCATCCTGATACTCATTCAGATTCGGCTTTCAGATACAGTTCATATACACTCCAGATATGGATGCCATTCTGATACTCATTCAGATTCAGCTCTCAGATACAGTTCAGATACGCTCTAGACACAGATGCAATTTTGATACTCATTCAGATTCTCTCTCAAATACAGTACAAATACGCTCCAGACACAGACGTCATTCTGATACTCATTTAGATTCAGCTCTTCTAGATACAGTTCAGATATGCTCCAGATATGGATGTCATCCTGATACTCATTCAGACTCAGCTTCTAGATACAATCTAGATACAATCCAGATTCGGATGTCATTCTGTCACTCATTCAAAATACAGTTCAGATACGACCCAGATACGGATGTCATTCTGAATCTCATTCAGTACATATCTCAGATACAACTCAGATACAATTCATTTATGAATATTATTCTGTTGCTCATCCAAGACCTCTGCTGGTTTAGATAAATCTCTCAACGATTATTCTAATTCTTTCCTAGTAGGTACTTTTTCTGTTTCAGATAAATCACTCCAAATATTTATTTTGATTTGTTCCCAGTTGAAATCAAGTTCAGACTTAGTCCATTGTCTGTAAAAAGTCACCCTTAGATGGCATCTACAAGCCCATCTCCGACAATTATCCCTCATTTCATCCAATGGCATCTTTAAGACCATTCCCGATACAATAGATCCAAGGCATTACTTCGTGCACCAGCGAGTGCAAATTTCTAGGCACTCTAGTGTTCAATCATCTTCCACTTTCAAGCTACAAACGGCAAGCATGCCAATCTCACTTTTCAAGTTTAAGAAGATTGAACAGGGTCAGCTGTTGTACCCAAAAATTTGCCCTTCCATTTTTCATGCAAGATACTATCCTAGGGTTTCTCGTATACTCAATTTGGCTCAAAAGTTGATCAGACATAT
Source organism: Vicia faba (assembly GCA_948472305.1). NCBI lineage: Eukaryota > Viridiplantae > Streptophyta > Magnoliopsida > Fabales > Fabaceae > Vicia > Vicia faba. Next base: position 21,859,413 of record OX451735.1, read on the forward strand.
TCTCTTCTTCTTTCCAAATGGCATCTTTAAGCCCATTCCCTATACGATCAACCATCACATCCTCGAGTGCAAATTTCTGGGCACTTTAGTGTCCAATCCTCTTCCACCTTCAAGTCACGAATGGAAAATCCGCCAATCTAACTCTTCAGGTTTACGAAGATTGAAGAGGGGCAGCATTTGTACCCCAAAATTTTCCCTCTCAAAACTGCACTAGGACTGATCAACTCAAGACACCTCCTTAAGCACTGATGACCAAATTAGGGTTTGAGATTGCACAAGGATAATTGAACTTTCAATGCTTCATATTACTTTCATGGATCATTATGGACCCCCAATATTACTCATGTCAAGTTTCAAGCCTTGGATCACACTTTTGCTCAGTCAATTGAGCAGTTGACCTAAAAGTCAGTTGTATTGGGGAAAAAGTCAACTATGGCCAATTCACAGTCAAACTTCATAATTTTTTATTCACATCAATATTATAAACTCATATGTATCATTTGATCAAGTTTGGACCATAATTCCTCAAAAAATTTGATCAAATCATCATAAGGGCAAAATGGTCAAAATTAGAGTTTTGACTAAGAAGGGGCAATTTCTGATTTTCGACCTAGAAAATGATAAATTGGTTTGAAGCATAATCTCAAGAGTTCAATTGCATAATTTTTACCTAATGTCATGACCTAAAACATTGCTCAAGATCATTGGATTGACAGATAAATTTCAGTCAACTGATGAAAAGTCAACTGTGCACTAAAAAGTCAAACTTTGACTTTTTGATCAAAATCAAGTTTTAAAAATCATATTTCATCAAGACTATTAAAAATATGAAACTTTTTCATCAAGAAATTGAAAATTCAAAATCATCTTTGAAAAGTCAAAATTCTAAGACTTAGAAATTTTTCTAAGTGTTAGAAAGTTAACATTTTTTCATAACTTTGTGCCAAATTTCCACCATGATGCAAGATGATTCAAGGAAAACTTCCAACATGAAATTTGTAGATCTCAATGAGATCTAAAACATTGTAGGGCAGAACTTTTTCTAGAAATTCTTGGATTTCAAGTTATGAATTTATGAAGACATGTCCATGAAACTAAAAATAGTTAGTGAAATTTTGAGTATTTTAGTCAGGATTTTGACCTAACTTCATGGTAACTTTTCACCTAGTTCCAAATTGATTCTTCAAAATGTACAATATTAAAGTTGTAGAGGATGTTCCAAGCTTTACAAAATGTCAAAGAACTTGAAGAGATCATTTTTGATCTAGGAGATTCGAAGACTTGAAGTTGGCATGATAAACTTGAATTATAAGTCATTTTTGTGATGAACTCATAATCAAATCTCATAACCTTAACATTCAATCTCACTTTTTAGGCCATGTTGCTTCTAAACATCTCTATAATTAAGTAATTACACAGACCCTAAGTGTATTACACAAGGATTTGATGTTTTGTCCAAGTCCTGATACCATTTATGGTTGAAATTGCAAAAAGTAACATTTCGTTCTTGTAAAGCAAGCTTTTTCACAATGTCAACCCTTTCTTCAGCCTCTCAATGGCTCCATTTGCACACACTTAACCTAGTAACTCAGAAGAAGCATGTTTAAAGTGATTCAACCACTCTACATAGCTTGTACCATACATTGAGATTTTGGTTTTCCACTTTGCTTCAAAAACAAGCAAAAATGCCATAACATGTGATCTTCGTAATCTGACCATCTCAACTCTCCAAACCTTTTCCTATATATCAAGACACTCTTATGAAAATGAGGGGACGAATTTACAAGCCCTTAAACCCTCTCATACACTCTAAATCCCAAATTGGCCAAAAATCACCATTTTTAAGCTTTTGAAACCTTAACTTCGAAACTCATCACTCTTGCAACTATTGTCCAAACAAATCATCTAAACACTTCATATATATCATATAGAAACTATCCATACCATTGTTTCCTCACTGTAACATCATTTTCATCATCCACCATTTTCAAAATCCACCATTGCAACTTGACTTGAGTAAACAAATCCAGACACTTTCAAGGCAAAGTAAAAGTTGCAACATACTCACCAAGGTCCCAGGAAGCTAAAGCAATCATCATATTGCTTCTGGAAGTCGTGTAGAGGCCATTGAATTTTTGCATCAAGAGGTAAGTTTTTCCAACTTTGAAATCTTGATACAAGCATCATTTGCACTTACTTTCAAAAGATAAAATATAGATATCATGTCTATGAAGCTAACCATATTCTTAAATTTCATTTTAATTGACTGTGGGATGAGAATTTTGAAACTAAATTTTTTGGACATTTAGATTTTCAGTTTGGTACAGGTAGAAATTTGTAAGTTATAGTGGGAATACATAAAAACTAATTACATATTTGAAATCCTTGCGAAATTCTAAGCAAGTTCCATTTTTACATCTTTAAATTTGATTGAGAAATGAGGAAGTTAGAGTTTTTTTTTTTGAAAAAATTGGAAAATACATGTTATTACATGTTAGAGTTTTTTTGACCATTTTCAAATTTTTACATCCAAGTTCATTTTATATTTAATTATTGTTGTTTCACTAATGGATGTAACAGCCACCCCAGTGGCAAGAAGCTCATGTTTCATGTCACTTTCACATTAAGGGCGTGGGTTTGAACCATAGTGAACCCCTTTTTTTTGCATATTGTGTTATTTTCTGATTTTCTGATTTCAGGAAGCAATGTTCTCATATAATATTATGCAAGCGCATGGTTGACAAGCAAACATGCCTGGCCTAGTGGTATTATTTTGAGCCAACAACCTGATTGTCTTGAGTTCAAGCCTTGGCAAGACCAAAAATCTTATTTTTATCACTTGACTCATTTTACATTTTTAACAAACTTCAACAATTTATTTAACCCATCAAGTTAACTCCTTTTGAACTAATTTTTTGCACACTACTAGTTTATTAGGTCTATTTTATGAATATATAAAAATATCACCAAAAATATTTTTATTTTCATTATTCGTGATTTATTCAAAGTAGCATCTTTTAGTTTTTATTTATTTATTAAAAAAAACATTTTTCTTAACAAATTTCTTTTCTTGATTAAATTAATTTTTAACTTAGTTTTTGCTTTGAATTTCTTTTATAATTAAATCAAATTATAATTTAGGGATTTTAATTAATTAAATTCTTTCCTTTTATTAGTTTAATTAAATCAAGACTTTTCATAAACAAAACAAAAAACCTAAAAATGCTTTCTTGATTAATTTTATTTCTTTTAAACTAGGGTTTAATTTTACTTATTTTAATTAATTATTTTTTTTAGATAATTAGGTTAAAACCATTTTCTTCAAAATCTAAACAAAAATCATTTCTTTTCCATTACCTCCTTGTTTATTTATTCAGTTATTGTACAATTATTCAATATGGTTGTAATAGTTAATTAGGTTTAATTTTCTTGACATCCCCATTTGTTAATTTGTACACCCCTTCACCTAATGATGTAATAGCGTAGTAATTTTACTTTTCGTAATTTATCGCTTTATATAAATGCTAGTAATTAGGGCTTGTATGGAAAGATAAAATCAACAAGTAGCAAACCCTAATCAAAGACTAAACAAAGCATGAAAATTAATACACTTGCACACAAGCACCCCTAGGGTAAAATCCACTTGGTTGCCTTACAAAAATGACCATATTATGAATGTGAGGCATCTTAGCAAAAAACAAGCCAAAATACAAGATCATAGTCCCTCGATGATGCTATCTATGTTGCCTTTTCAAAATGATCTTAGTCCCTAAAGAAAAATTCTAAGATACCTTGCAACATTACTAATCATGGTTATACGATGACCCACGCCCGTCCCGTTTACATCCAAAGATAGGGTTACTTACCAAATCAATGGTAAGATAACAATGTCAAAGGAAAGAGAAAATGAACATGAAAGACTTTTGAGTAGGTAGAATGCCCCTAGTTACTTGCTCACTTTCAAAACTAAATATCCTTCCTATTTTTAAAACAAACACCTACACTTTCAAAACACCTTTCAAAACTTGAAAACATTTTCAAAAGATCAAACACTTTGTACACATTCTTACGAACGAGAATCATTACAAAGTTTTCCTAAACAATGGCCTCTTTTCAAAAATACTTTCAAAACCACACAAAGCACAATTTCAAACAAAAGCAAGTAATTTAGCAAGTAACTAAGAGCCCATGGAAAACCATGGATGAAAAGAGTACTAATACCTTCCCTTTTCATAATCTACCCCCCGAACTCAAGAAACAATCTCAAAGGTCTTTCCTATGCTTTTCCACCTTTCCTTTTGGATAAAAGAAAAGTCGGTGGCGACTCTTGCTAACCGTAACATTTGCGATCAAACACAAAACACCCAAGTCAGTTCTCCCACCGTATCACAGCATTCCAAATAGATGATGTATAATATCTGTTTATATGCTTTGGTTGGCTAGGGTAGTTGCAAAAAAAATCTGCAATTGAAGATACAAATCTTTTTTCGGATATGCATCTTCGAAGTATTCAGCTTTAGGTTTTCGGAGATACATATCAGAACTCTTTTCTTCCTCATATATTAATCAATTTTGTTATGTTTTTTTCAAGAACTATGGCTGAAAACCAATAAAGGTTGAGACTCGAGCGACCCACCCTAACTGCCTATGCTCGGCACGAGAGGGGTCGTTAGCATGATTAGTCTAGAGTCGTCCCCCTACCTTATGATAGGGAGGCGTCGGCCTCTAGGAGTTGACTATGATAGTGGTATAGATCCTAGAGTCATGCGCATCATGTTAAGGATTTCCAAGTTGCACCGCAGGTCCCAGTTGCTGAGGATGACCCACTTGCAAACCCTTTTTTAAGAGGGCCCATGAACACTTCTTTAATGATTTACTTTGGAGAGCATATGGCTACGCATGTCTGGGACGAAGAGGTATGTTGTACCCCAAAATTTTCCCTCTCATATTTCTCAAGACATTGCAAGAAAAATCTCAAAGTGGCTCAAGATTGCTCAAGAGTTGGACAATCAAGCTATCTCCTAAGGCAGTCAACCCCAAATTAGGGTTTTGTGTTGCATCAATATCCTTGAATACAAATGACCTCAAGTGCTCCCCAATGTCCTAATATGTTCTCAAAATCATCCATGTCAAATTTCAAGCCTTGCAGAGGAAGTTTGCTCAGTCAATTGCTCAAAGGGTCCAAAAATCGACTGTGTTAGGGCAAAAGTCAACTGTGACCTGTAAACAGTCAAACTTCAAGAGTTTTTGCCAAAATTATCGTTTTGAAGGATATTTCATCATTTGATAAAGGTTTGATCATGATTCATCAAGGATTGCTCAAATTTCATCAAGACTCAAAAGTTGCTAAATTAGGGTTTTGTAGGAAAAGTCAACTCAACTTTGACCAAGCATAACTTTCTCATACTTTATGAGAAATGACCCATCAAAAGATCATTTTGAATAGGATGAAATTTCCTACAATCTATCTTCTTACCCCAAGATCAGAAAATGCACTCACAAGAAGTTATAAATTTGGACATTATAGGTCATTTTTGAAAGTCAACAAAAACACCTCTTTTCCAAAGCTTATAACTTAAGCATGGAATATCAAAATGAGATGAGACCAAAAGGGTTGGTTACAAGACATCTCAGGCTTTCTAAAAAGTCCAAGAACACTTCCAAAAGTGCAAAATTGAAGAAGTTATGCATAATTGAAGTTAGGCATTTTTGCAAAATTACCAAAAGTCAACTATCCCCAAAACATCAAATTTTGTCAAATGGGCCCATTCTTTTCCACTTGATTTGAGCTTGCCCCATTGCACACGTGTCCTAGCTTCAGCCTTGAGATCATATTTCTTTTTTATTATGTTATTTGATTTTTTATTGAATTATTTCATTTTAAATCAAATTAAATCAAATAAAATCCAAATATTGATTACTTGATATCTTTTTGGCTATTTCAGGACTGAATCATCATCATTAAGAGTATCAAATTCGTATCAAGCAATCCATGTGCAAAAAGATTGAGTTTTGACAATTTTTGAAGGTTTAGTAATGGTGAATCAAATCAAATTTCATGGCATTAATGTGGAAGGATTCAATCCATAATTCTTTACCTAATGCATTCCACAATACATAAGGAAGCTTGAGGCACGATTACAAGGGTTAGAGGCTGCAAGAATAATCAAAACCAAACTTGAAAAAAGTGGTAAAAAGTGTGAAATCAAAATTGTGTCTAGAGGTGATTTCAGAAGCCAAGAACGATCTCAATCGATTCCTTGACGATCACTGAAGCAGAACCAACCCAAAGCAGGCCTCCATACACGCTCAAACGCACTGTAAGTGTCACAAAAATCCGCTTCTTTCTTGAATTCGCAAACCATTATTCCTGCATCTTTTGTACAAATTATTTGCATATTCATGATCCTCACCATGTTTCTAAGCCTTTTACATTATCCAATTTTGTTTATGTGACTTATACTGTGAGATGCCATAGCTAGGGTTTCGTGGTCTTTTTTGGGCATTTCTCTTGCAGGAAAAATTGGCTATTAAAAGGGGCATGGTTGTGACCGGGATGATGAGACGAGCATGACCATGCCTTTGGATTGCATTTTCGTGGCTCATAGCAAGCTTTGGAGATAGCCTGGCTTATAGCTACAGACTATTGTCCGTTGGTATAGGGTTGGAGTGTTTTAGCCACGGTCCACCGACAGGGACGATGGCGTGTCATTCTCCAATTCGTCCATTCAAATATGGCACGCATTATTTTGTTTTCTGATCCATTAATTTTGCTTTGTCTTATTATCATTATTTTACAATATACTAACAAATGAAGCAAAGTGGATTAGTGGTAAACGCGTGCATCCAAACTCCTTCAGGACCTGGGTTCGAATCCCAGGTCCCCCATATTCTTTGTTATATTTTTCTTCAGGTAACCCGGTGCAAATCAAGCATTGTGGCATACCATGCGCTTCCACATCTCCAGCAGCCAGATGGCCAAAGGCCAAATCTGGTGATCCAGATTGAGAGTCCACCATGGAGCCAAGTCAACATGCACGTATGGAATCCAAAAAGTCAACTAGGGCCAGCTCGTTTGGGCCTCAGAGTTGCTTCTCCAGCACTCATATTCAGGCCCAAACCCCTCTATCTCTCTCTATTTTATATTTTTTTGTTTTAATTATTTATTGTTATTATTTTTATTATTAACTAACCAATCAATTTCTTTATAAAATTAAAACCATAAAAAATGTTTTCTTCATAAAATCAAAATTTAATTTTTATTAATAAACATTAAGTTAATTAATTTAGGCTTTAATTAGAAATTACTTTAATATATTTTTGTAAATAATTAAAACTAATTAGACTTAATTAGGTTTTTACTAACATTAATTAATTTTTATTTCTTTCTTTAAATAACAAAAAAAACCAAAAATAATTTATTTTCATTAATTTATTAATTTATTTATTAATTTAATAATTAACTTAGATTAATTTCTTTCTTAATTCAAAAACAAACAAAAAAATATTTTCTTTAACAAGAAGGGTCAAAACCCTAAACTTGCGCCCGATTTAATTTCCCGCACGCGATCTATTTATTCAATATTGTACTTGTTTCCGGAATGTAATAGATAATTATGACCATTTATTTATCGCTTTATTTATTTTTCCGCATTTAAATTTCAAAGGGTTTGTCTTTGGCGATGTAAATACCCGACGCCTTGTAATTTAAATTCCGCAATTTATTTTCCGCAAGATATAACTGTTAGATGTTTGATAATAGGGATGCATGATAAGAATGAATGTTTTAACCTAAAATCAATTTAGATCACCATTGACATGTACAAAGACAAAATTAACTGAAAATAATACACTCGCACATGCGCACTCTTAGGGTACACCCCGCTTGGTTGCCTTCGTACGCGGTCATTAAGTATAGGTCACTTTAGAGGTCACCCTCTTATCTAAAGATCATAGTCACCTCGAAACGGTCGCCTCAGATATTTTTGCCTCAAAACAAATTATCTAAGACATTAGGGTTACCGCTAAGGCGTCCTACCATTGCTCTGGTGACCGTAAGTCCCTAAATTCGAATTGACCCTCAAACTCCAAACGACGGTACTGCCTACTCATTCATTGTGGGATAACATTGTCTAAAGGAAGATAGCATAGAACGATTCCCTTTTCGAGTAGGTAGATGGTTCTTAAGTACTTGCTCTTTCAAAAAACAAAAACTTTTCACACTTACACTTTTCAAATGAAGTTTCAAAACAAAATTTTTTTCAAACCCACAAGCACAAAGAAAAGCAATTTTGAAAACAATATGAGCAAGTACCTAAGAGCCCGTGGATAACCACGGATAGAAAGGGTGATAACACCTTCCCTTTCTATAATCTACCCCCCGAACCCGAGAAATATCTCGAAAAAGGAATTTTTCTGTGCTTTTTTTCATTTCCTTGTTGGATAAAATAAAAGTCGGTGGCGACTCTTGCTTACCGCGACATTTTGCAAACACAAAACGCAAAACTCAAACCAGCATTCCAAAAACAGTCAGTTCTTTCCCACCGTATCACAGAACTGGCGACTCTGCTGGGGATGAGTTATAAGTGGGGTGTACCTTAGGAATAGTTCATAATGTTTTCAATTGCTTGATTTGTATGCTTTATCTTTGTGGGCTTGAATCGGAGTTACTATAGATCCTAACCCGGATCTGGGGGACACCCTTTAGGTAAGTAGCAATAAACTGTAAGGGAACTGTACGGTGTAGACCGATACGGTTGAAGCAGTAGCTACGTTGGTGTGGCACTTTAGTATGTACCGATATCCCCTGGGGCGCAACGAGGAGAATATGGGTCTGCTAAGGGGTCATTAAGCACCAACTGACCTTAGAACCTTTAAATTAACCAACTTGGCCATAGAACAGTAGCAGTATGCTACACTCATTGAGACCAAACTCTCGCGATGATTCCGGCCGCAAGAAAAGGTTGCTAAACTGGAATTATGACCGATCGAGGGTGGTCAGTTATATTGAGATCCTCTAGAACCCGGTTACTATTTTTAGGACAGGTTTGAACCAACTAAACTAAAAGAGGGTAATACCTAAGACTCCATGCCAGCCTGAAATTTAAGGGCTATTGTGTGACTTGTGTGCTTTCAAACTTGAACTACTTGCACATTCTTATTATCTGACAACATGAGTTCCTTGCAGGTTTTGTTTACAGTCCTTATCCAATAATTTGGATTTATTGCAGGGTTTACTTACAGCACCTCACACTTTTGCTTAAACGCATAGCATACACATTATAACATCATGCCTTAACATTTCCTTAACCATTTCGAGGATCTCAAGGGTCTGTGATGTAGGTTATGGTAAATCAGACGTCAAGCAAGGGGAAAAGAGGATTTATTTTCCTCTAGCCAATGTCGTCTATAAATCAAAACACGATGACTTGAGTCAGGGGATATGACCCACTCGATATGGTGAGCTTGCCTCTTGAAGAAGGACTCTTAACGACACGAATTTTCTTCAATCAAAGCTGCAAAATTCAAATTCTAACAAGTTTCTTGTTTACCCCGCGAGATCCTTGAAAACATTGCATACATATATCATACATATCATTGCATAACAGGTCTCCTAGTACAGGTCTCTCATGTTCTCGCTGTTTATTTCAGCAATGGCTTTCCAACCAGACAACCAAGATCTTCAAACTCGAGAAGCTCAGTTCAGGGATGTATTCCTAAACCTAACCAAGGGGCAGGAAGAGTTGAAAACACTCCTCGTGGGGAACTTGGTCAAGAAAATTCCTGAAGACAATAAGGACGAACGGCTGGAACAACTGCAAGCTGAGTTCAGTGCCATGAAAACCCAGATGTTGGGGCAGATGGATCTTATCCAAGGCTTAGCTCGGAAACAAGAAGAGCTGAGAACCATTATCAACCAGCTTCATCAAGACAGATATAACAACATGAAGCAAACATTCAAGGTCGGGGACCAAGTCATTAATCAACTTCCGAGAAGTCAAAGGTTTGGTTTGATGAAGAATAAACCTCTCCAAGTTGCTACTACCTCACGGGTCTAACAACAACCTTGCCATAAACAACGGGTTGATTAGAGTAAGCCAAATATGCCCAAGAGGCAATTTACCAAGCTCAATACGTCGCTGTCTCAGGCTTTACAACACCTGTTGAGATTAAATCTGGTGACGTTAAGGGACCCTCCTAAGAATCCTAAAATAGCCTCCCCGAGGTACAATCCTGAGGCAAGGTGTGCATACACTCCAACATCCCGGGGCATGATACTAACATCTGTTGGGCATTGAGCAACAAAATTCAAGACCTGATTGATGAAGGAGCATTGGAACTCACACAAGACGGTCAAATTGAATTCTTTTTCCATCCCCCGAAGGTTCACCATTTGAAGTGACAAGTACTGAGACGAGAAGACTTTTTGTTCATTAGAATTTTCAAGTTGTAATTTTCTTTTGATTGTTCGAACATTTATTCATGTCAAACTTTATTACTTTATCAATGCATTGCATATGTCTGTTTTGAATCAATCTATTCGTATTTCACTATATTCAAATTGCTTTCATTTTTTGTGATGATCAACTCTCGATTAAAAGTCTAAGCCTTTAGAGGGAGGATGACGAAAATGATATCAAAATCTCTACAGTATGCTTTTGAACAGACCCCGCTGACGAGGTACAGGCATTGTTTCAAATCCTAAACAGTGGAGTTATAAGGAAGATAATCCCTAGTCAACCCCTTTGAGCCAAAGAAGTTGGAGTTTTTCTTTTCACAAATTAAAACCCTTAATTATAACCTGGGGCAGGGTAGTTTTCTCAGTTGATCCAGGTGCACAATGAATGGTATCAAAGAAGTCCTTCCGAAACAAAAGACGGTGTTGGTTCCGTATAATCGTAAGGACAGGAAATCATTATCTCTCAAAATAAAAGCCCAATAAGTCAAAACCTGTGAAAGAGACTTAAGAAAAAATGGGGCATCCTGCTGACTGTAATCACAAAAAGAAACAGTTCATGCAAAAAAACAGGGATAATAAAAACCAAAAGGAAAGAGATCCTGCAAACTCTCAACAAAATGACTGCCTGTTCAAAATAAATTGTCAGTATCCAAACCATCGCTGGTATAGCAGAGCAAAGACTCAAACAAGATCTAATGCACGATTAGCTGAGTTTAGGATCGAAGAACATCACGAAGAACAGGTGGGTACAAATAAAATTTGAGCATTTATCCTTTGTTTCTTAAACCGTGAACCAGGCTACGTTATAACCCTTAAAAAGTCCTAGCTGAAGCATGGGTTAGTCCGAAAGCATATTGTTACAAAAGGTATCCTGACTCCTGTAGCGCTTGCTGTAAATCCTGAGTTGACGTCACATTTTACAAAATTTTCCTATCTTACTCAAAAAATGAATTTTCAAAAACTTCAAGACAGACATAAGCTGTGCATTCTTAAAATAACATTGTTTGCATATGACTATTTGTTCAAACAGCAGAGAAATTTGCACGACGAATATCTAGTGAACAAAAAACCTTTTCAATAAAAAGGGTCACCTCAAGTGGAAAAACACTCCCAACCAAGGGGCACGGCATGAGCATTATCCATCATCTGGGGCAGTTAAGTCAAGATTCAAGGAATCTCTCAAAATGCCAAATAGCCAGGGGCAAATCTCCATCTGAATCAATTGGGGCATTGGACATGAATTCCAGCAATGAATCTTACATGATCAAACGAACATCTTCTGGTAGTATGGCAACACAACGCTACCGACGGTGACAACTCCCTACACCCTGAGAGCATGGACATAGTCAAAAAAGTACTACACATAATCAAAGACCCGCTAGGTCGACTGGCCTAGGCAAAAATAAGGGCTTCCCGACGAACCAAAAGGGTTCGGGCAAAAATAAGGGATGAAAATGAAAAATTGTACACCCGGCAAGTCGAAAACCTGAAAAGGCGGCTTGGGCAAAAAAGGGTATCCCAGTGGACTGAAAACCTGAAAGGGCGGTCCAGGAAAAAATTAGGGATCAAAGCGTGCGACTATGTCTCGTCATCTCGTCACTTGCCTACCAGAAGAAGACTTGTCATTTTGACCGAAAGATACCAAGCACCTCATAGGTGGGGATAATACTCGATCCACAGGGCCTCCGCAGGTACCTTCTCCCGCAGAAACAGGGGAAAAAAAGTCTCGATGCAAGCCATCGTCATATCCTTAGCACGCGTCCCAGTAACATTCACTCCCCGCAGAGTAAGACAGTAATGATAGCTCTCCCCAGCTGAGACTTGCAACTGTGAATGAATCGGTAATATTCTCCCCAAGCAGAGTTTATCTACCATCAACACTGAAAAGGCTTAATATCCCCGACAGTCTTAATATTCCCCAACAGAGTATAAGAATATCTCCCGGAAGAATACAGGATATCCCCAGTGGAGTTAAAATTTTCCCAGCGCAGTCTGAAAAAGCTTCCCCAGTGGAGTTGAAGAATCATCCCCAGTAGACTCTGGAAGTTCCTCCCCGGCAGAGTATAAAAATAAATATCCCCAACCGAGTTCAAAGGAAGATTGTCCCCAGCAAAGCTCAAAGGATTATCCCCATTAGAGTCTAAAAGGTTATCCCCAGTTTTTGTACCCCAAAATTTGCCCTCCCTTTTCCACAAGAAATCACAACCCCTGGGTTTTCTCTGATTTTTGAGATTGGCTCAAGAATTGGTCAAACAGACTTTTCTTTATCAGTCAATCCAGAATTAGGGTTTTCTCTGATTTTATTGAGATTGGCGCAGGAATTGATTAAGTAGACTTTTCTTTGGCAACAAATCCGGAATTAGGGTTTTCGCTCGCATTTCTCAGAAGAAACCGAATCCTCAGGAATTCAGTTAACTGTTACATTGTTTTCACGCTTGTTCAAGATTACTGGTTGTTTCTCAAAACCTAATTATCTGGGGTAAGAGCTGAGACTTTTGTTTGGAACATTAAGGCATTTGCTTAATTAGTGGAGTGAAAGGTTTATGGAATGCTTGTTTGTTTAACTGTACAACGCATATGTTAATTGGAATACCACGTGTATTGTAATTGATGCAAGGTTGCGAGACTGCAAAGTTTGTTGATTATTTATTTCATCTGGATTAGCATTATTGAGACACAGTTTCAATTATTTTGATTTAAGAGTCTTAAATAATCAAATAAACATAAGGGAAAGATGGAAAAGATATTTGATAGTAGAATTTTCTTTTGATAAAGACTTTTATTTACTTCAAATATGGTTACAAATTTATTCGAATATTGTATGATTACAACTTATAATATTTAAGATGATATTTGTTTACAATAAATGAAAAGTAAATCTAAGCCTAATCTCTTGAGATCTTTGACTTTTTAATGCGTCCTCTATCATCCAACTGGTACTTACCTGCAAAAGACAGAAGAAAAAGAAATCAGCACAATTAACTAAAAAGAATTTTCAAGCAGATAAAAGAAATCATCATTAAAGTCTGCCAGCCGGAATCAGAAATGCTATGTTCATCATATTTTATTTTCCTCTCTGCAAATCACAAGAAGATTGCTCTTCTCGGTTCATAGAGAGAAAAATAAAAGATATAAAATACAAGCATGTCAAACTAGATGCAAAAACATGGTTCAAATACAAAGGTACAAGGCTGCATACAAAGCAAACTATACTGTAAACTAAGTTTCAAATTGCAGTAACCAAGCATGTAAAAACTGAGTTACAAGAAGCATAGCAACTAGCAAAAGCAACAAAGTACACAATGCAGGAAACATGCAGTCAAAAGTACAACAATGCAGAGATAAACCAAATTACAAGCAAGAAGACTTGTCAAAGCCATCATCACTTTCCAGCCTAAGACAAACTTTTCAGAATTAAATATAATAAGCAAATAAAAATGCTTATGAGAGAGAGAGAGAGAGAGAGAAAGAGAGGACCTTTAGTGAAAGTTTGCAGTTTTGGGAAAAAGGGCAGGCTTGTTTTCAAGTTATAAAAGAAAACAAAAGATATAAAGAAAGGAGGACAGTAAAAGAGAGAAAAAACATTGAGCAAAATCTGCAAAACTGCATCTCAAACCAAACTAACCAAGCTTCCAAAATAAACTGCAATTTACCAAAACTGCATCTCAAAATTGCAAAATCCAAACACCAAAACCCCTGCATAAACTACTGTCAAAGCAAAACACAAGATAGCCAAACCTGCTAGCCAAAACAACTCAAGCCTGCAAGCCAAGCTTACCCAAAACAAAACACAAGATAGCCAAACCTGCTTGTCATACAACCTGCCTGCACCAAACAGCAACAAACTTGTAGTGTCCAAACTACAAATCAAACAGCTCAAACCTGTTTACAAATCAAACAGCTCAAACCTGTTTGCAAAAAAAAAACTACAAACACTCAGGCCAAGTTCAGACCTGCCTGCACAAACTTAACAGCTTACAAACCTGCATAACTGTAACAAAACACATAAACCTGCATAAACCTGCTAGTAGAAACATCAGAATCAAGCAAGCCCACCAACAAAGCTTGCCCAAACATCAACAAAAGTTTCAACACAACAAGTTTCAGGTTGTGTCCATCAACAAAGTTTCAACACAACAAGTTTCAGAGATTTATCAACCATCATTAACGATCCACAAGGAGAGAGGAAAAGTTTTAGAAGCAAAATAATACAAGTTTCAGAATTTCTGTTCATCATTAACAAGGAAGAAGAGAGGTTCAGAAGTGACAGAAAAGAAACATAGTTTCAGAAACTTCTGTTCATCATCAACAAACAAAGAATAGGTCTCAACTTTTGTTCATCATCAACCACAACAAAGAGCAAACAAGTTTCAGATCTAAACTCATCATTAACAAGGGAGAGGTTCAGAGGCTTTCAGAAACTTCAAAAAAAAGGTATCATCATCACCAATATTCAAGTTTTCAGAATCATCATCAACAATATTCAGCAACGAGAAAGGGAAAGATTCAGAAGCAATATATTTTCAGATTCATCATCATCAAACAACATAATCAAAAGAACAACAAAAAATACCAGAAACGCCATCATTTCCATCTTCCGCTCCGGCCACCAAGGAGGTGCCACCAAGCCCTCTCCCTCCCTCCATTTTCCTCTCCGTCTTCCTCAAGGTAATTTTTCCTCAAACCCTTACTGCGTAAAACGTCATAGGTTAAAGAGATTAAAACTGAAAAATATGAACATGCAAACAAAATGAACAAAGCTGTAAAAAAACGCGAAGGAGAAAGATAACAACTCGCACCTTTCAAAACACCAAGCTTGGACCACTGTGAGAGGATGAAAGAGTGAGAGGGGGCGATGCTCCAGTAGCTGGGCTTAGGAAGAGTGTCAGAACCATGGCCTGAGAAAGATGAGAGAAACGAAGAGGAAGGAGGCGCTGCTGTGGCCAAAACATGCAAACCCTAAATTCTGAGAATACACACATCAACCCTAACAAAACTTTGTGTAACAACATTCTGGGCCTGACTCGCCCCATACTATACTTAAGCCCATAGCGTTTTTCTGCGTGCACCCCCCTCTTCCATTCTGTTTTTGCTTTTTGTTCCACTTTCATCTTGGGCCTAATCATGACCCCTAAGCCCATCCTTTTTTTTCTTTCTTAAATCTCTCCAAACTAATACTCCTTTTTTACTATTATCATTTTAATTAATTTATTTTTTTTAAACCAATACTTTTCTTTTTAATTGTTTTCATTCTAAAATAGTTTGTTTTGTCAATAATAAAAAAGAAAACCAAACAATACATTAAAATCTTATTTTGATTAACTATTTTGATTCTCATATATACATAGTTTTAATTATTAATTAATAATTGTTATACTAATAAAAATACGTAAATAATAGAACTTTAATTTAAATAATTTTTTCTTTCTTTAAAGCTTTTCTTTTCATAATTAACAAAAACACAAAAATAATAATAATACTTAAATCTTCACTAGGTTAAATTCTATTTGATCATTTGTAAATAAATACATGCATCTCATAGTTACTGATTTTTCATAATTCGTTATAATTTTTTACATTGAATTGCGACAGTTCGATTTGGTTGTAACGCATATTTGGACATTATTATTCTAATAAGACTCATCCCCATTTGTAAATAATTGTACCCCCATCCCCGGATACTCTTTTGTAATAGCTTAGAATTTAATTCTTGCACTTTATGCTTTTTAATTATGCCATGATTAGAGATTAGAGTTTGTATGTGAAAGTCTAAAATCAATCGCTAGATGACCTAATCCAAGAATAAATGCATGAAAATCAATACACCATTCACACTTGCACCTCTAGGGTAACCTCGCTTGTTGCCTCGGAAAATGCAATCATGTCCCTCGAGTATGAGACACTCTAGCAAATGCCCCTTCGATAAACAAAGATCGTAGTCCCTCGATGACCCTCGATGTTGCCTTCGATAAAATGATCTCGCCCCTTACAAAAATTGCTAGAGCGTCCCACAAGTTACTTTCAATGATTGTAGACGATGGCCCATGCCTGTCCCGTTTAACATCCTAACACAAGGTTGTTCATCAAATACAATGGTGAAACAACACTGTTAAAAGGGTTAAAAACATAAGAAATATCTTTGAGTAAAATGGGGTAGACAACTCTTAGTTACTTGATCAAAAGCTTGCAAAACATCCTTGCCATTTTTCAAACACACTTCACAACACAACTTCAAAACAATTTCAAAACAAATTTCAAAACATTGAAATATCTTTTCAAAGAGACACACACCTTTGTATATATTCAAACAAGAATCATTACAAAGGTCGCCTAAGACAAGGCCTCTTTTCTAAAGCATTTTCAAAACCACACACACAAAGCACCATTTCAAACAATTGAAAAGCAAAGTCAAGTGATCTAAAACAAGTAACTAAGAGCCCATGGAAAACCATGGATAAAAGGGTGCTAGCACCTTCCCTTTTCATAATCTACCCCCCGAACCCAAGAAAACATCTCAAAGGTCTTTCCTGTGCTTTTTGACCTTTCCTTTGGATAAAATAAAAAGTCGACGGTGACTCTTGCTAAACCGAACAAGTGCGAACACAAACGCAAAACCTCAAGTCAGTTCTCCCGCCGTATCACACCAGTGAAGTCGCAACTGAAAGATCATCCCCAGCGGAGTTCTTTCCTTTCGCAAACAAGAATTCAATCCCCAACAGGATTCAGTATCACCAGCAACGGTAATTCATTCCAATAGAATTTATCAGTGGAATCCTCAACAAAATATCTCTTCCCCACAGAGCAATCTCCTCATCAGCTTATTCCCCAACGGAGTTATCCTCTCCTGCAGGTCTATTCTCACAATCATCTTCGTTCACCACCCTCAGTGGAAACGAAGAATTCAACTCTATTCTCCAGTAGCTATCCGGGATTTATTTTCCCCAGCTAAAACATTGTGTTTCCATACATCATGACACATGCATATACGCATCATACAACACAATCTCATTTATTTTGAGAACATCATTGCTTGATTCATATCATGCATTGCATATGACTGACCTTTACCTTTCAAGAAGGATGCAGTTAAGTTCTCATCTCAGTCGAAGACCTGACCGGTTCTTAAATCTCAATTGAATCATCCTCGGTTGAATTTCAGATAAGGTTCTCAATCTCGACGATTTTCCTCCGTCATAGTGTGGACGAGTTCTACAATCTCAACAGTATACTACGTTGAAGACCAGACAATTCCTAGATCTTGATGTTTTCCTCCGTCATAGTGTGGATGAGTTCTACAATCTCAACGGTGTACTATGTTGAAGACCATACAGTTCCTAGATCTTGATGAAGATGTTTCCCCCATCATAGTGTGGACAAGTTCTACAATATCAACCGTATACTACGTTGAAGACCAGAAAGTTCCTAGATCTTAATGTTTTCCTCCGTCATAGTGTGGACGAGTTCTACAATCTCAACGGTATACTACGTTGAAGACCAGACATTTCCTAGATCTTGATGAAGATGTTTCTCCCCGTCAAAGTGTGGACGAGTTCTATAATCTCAACGGTATACTCTGTTGAAGGCTAGACAGTTCCTAGATCTTGATGAAGATGTTTTCCTCCGTCATAGTGTGGACGAGTTCTACAATCTCAACGGTATACTACGTTGAAGACCAGACAGTTCCTAGATCTTAAAGTTTTCCTCCGTCATAGTGTGGACGAGTTCTACAATCTCAACGATATACTACATTGAAGACCAGACAGTTCCTAGATCTTGATGAATATGTTTCCCCCCATCATAGTGTGGACGAGTTCTACAATCTCAACGGTATACTACGTTGAAGACCAGACAGTTCCTAGATCTTGATGTTTTCCTCCGTCATAGTGTGGACGAGTTCTACAATCTCAATGGTATACTACGTTGATGACCAGACAGTTCCTAGATCTTGATAAAGATATTCTCCTCCATCATAGTATGGACGAGTTCTACAATCTCAACGGTATACTATGTTGAAGACCAAACAGTTCCTAGATCTTGATGAAGATGTTTTCCTCCGTCATAGTGTGGACGAGTTCTACAATCTCAACGGTATACTACGTTGAAGACCAGACAGTTCCTAGATCTTGATGAAGATGTTTCCCCCCGTCATAGTGTAGACAAGTTCTACAATCTCAACGGTATACTACATTGAAGACCATACAGTTCCTAGATCTTGATGTTTTCCTCCGTCATAGTGTGGACGAGTTCTACAATCTCAACGGTATACTACGTTAAAGACCAGACAGTTCCCAGATCTTGATGAAGATGTTTTCCTCCGTCATAGTGTGGACGAGTTCTCCAATCTCAACGGTATACTACGTAGAAGACCAGACAGTTCCTAGATCTTGATGAAGATGTTTCCTCCGTCATAGTGTGGA
The DNA here is from genome assembly GCA_948472305.1 of Vicia faba. Lineage (NCBI taxonomy): Eukaryota > Viridiplantae > Streptophyta > Magnoliopsida > Fabales > Fabaceae > Vicia > Vicia faba. Next base: position 21,878,289 of record OX451735.1, read on the forward strand.
CGAGTTCTACAATCTCAACGGTATACTACGTTGAAGACCAGACAGTTCCTAGATCTTGATGAAGATGTTTTCCTCCGTCAAAGTGTGGACGAGTTCTACAATCTCAACGGTATACTACATTGAAGACCAGACAGTTCCTAGATCTTGATGAATATGTTTCCCTCAGTCGAAGACCTGACCGGTTCTTAAATCTCAACTGAATTATCCTCTGTTGAATTTCAGATAAGGTTCTCAATCTCGACAATTTTCCTCGGTCAAAGTGTGGACGAGTTCTACAATCTCAACGGTATACTACGTTGAAGACCAGACAGCTCCTAGATCTTGATGAAGATGTTTCCCCCAGTTAATTTACGGACAAGTTCTTAAAACTCAGCAAAGATGTTCTCTCAGCTGAGGTACAGGCAAGTTCCTAAACTCAACAAAAGTTAGGCTTCCCCAACGGAATCTTCTACAACAACAGGTATGCAAGTTCTCGCTAAGGAATATCTTATGCGATCGACGCTCCTGCAGATGGAATCTGTAAGCCCATCCTCCTACCAACAATCTCCAAATGGCATCTGTAATCCCATTCCCGACATCACCAGGTTGATACCACTTCATGCGAGTGCAAATTTCTGGGCACTCTAGTGTTCAATCATCTTCCACCTTCGGATCACGAAAGGCGCGAAAGCCAATCTACATCCTCAGGTTTAAGAAGATTGAACAGGGGCAGCTGTTGTACCCCAAAATTTTCCCTCTCATATTTCTCAAGACATTGCAAGAAAAATCTCAAAGTGGCTCAAGATTTCTCAAGAGTTGGACAGTCAAGCTATCTCCTAAGGCAGTTAACCCCAAATTAGGGTTTTGTGTTGCATCAAGATCCTTGAATCCAAATGACCTCAAGTTCTCCCCAATGTCCTAATATGTTCTCAAAATCATCCATGTCAAATTTCAAGCCTTGCAGAGGAAATTTGCTCAGTCAATTGCTCAAAGGGTCCAAAAATCGACTGTGATAGGGCAAAAGTCAACTGTGACCTATAAACAGTCAAACTTCAAGAGTTCTTGCCAACATTCCAATTTTGAAGGATATTTCATCATTTGATCAAGGTTTGATCATGATTCATCAAGGATTTCTCAAATTTCATTAGGACTCAAAAGTTGCTAAATTAGGGTTTTGTAGGAAAAGTCAACTCAACTTTGACCAAGCATAACTTTCTCATACTTTATTAGAAATGACCCATCCAAAGCACATTTTTAATAGGATGAAATTTCCTACAATCCATATTCATACCCCAAGATCAGAAAATGCACTCACAAGAAGTTATAAATTTGGACATTATAGGTCATTTTTGAAAGTCAACAAAAACACCTTTTTTGCCAAAGCTTATAACTTGAGCATGGAATATCAAAATGAGATGATACCAAAAGGGTTGGTTAGAGGACATCTCAAGCTTTCTAAAAAGTCCAAGAACACTTCCAAAAATGCAAAATTGAAGAAGTTATGCATTGTTGAAGTTGGGCATTTTTGCAAAATTGCCAAAAGTCAACTATCCCCAAAACTTCAAATTTTGTCAAATGGGCCCATTCTTTTCAACTTGATTTGAGCTTCCCCCATTGCACACGTGTCCTAGATTCAGCCTTGAGATCATATTTCTTTTTTATTATGTTATTTGATTTTTTATTGAATTATTTCATTTTAAATCAAATTAAATCAAATAAAATCCAAATATTGATTACTTGATATCTTTTTGGCTATTTCAGGACTGAATCATCATCATTAAGAGTATCAAATTCGTATCAAGCAATCCATGTGCAAAAAGATTGAGTTTTGTCAATTTTGGAAGGTTTAGTAATGGTGAATCAAATCAAATTTCATGGCATTGATGTGGAAGGATTCAATCCATAATTCTTAACCTAATGCATTCCACAGTACATAAGGAAGCTTGAGGCACGATTACAAGGGTTAGAGGCTGCAAGAATAATCAAAACCAAACTTGAAAAAAGTGGTAAAAAGTGTGAAATCAAAATCGTGTCTAGAGGTGATTTCAGAAGCAAAGAACGATCTCAATCGATTCCTTGACGATCACTGAAGCAGAACCAACCCAAAGCAGACCTCCATACACGCTCAAATACGTTGTAAGTGTCACAAAAATCCGCTTCTTTCTTGAATTTGCAAATCATTATTCCTGCATCTTTTGTACAAATTATTTGCATATTCATGATCCTCACCATGTTTCTAAGCCTTTTACATTATCCAATTTTGTTTATGTGACTTATACTGTGAGATGCCATAGCTAGGGTTTCGTGGTCTTTTTTGGGCATTTCTTTTGCAGGAAAAATTGGCTATCAAAAGGGGCATGGTTGTGACCGGGATGATGAGACGAGCATGACCATGCCTTTGGATTGCATTTTCGTGGCTCATAGCAAGCTTTGGAGATGGCCTGGCTTATAGCTACAGACTGTTATCCGTTGGTATAGGGTTGGAGTGTTTTAGCCACGGTCCAACGACAAGGACGATGGCGAGTCATTCTCCAATTCGTCCATTCAAATATGGCGCGCATTATTTTGTTTTCTGATCCATTAATTTTGCTTTGTCTTATTATCATTATTTTACAATATACTAACAAATGAAGCAAAGTGGCTTAGTGGTAAACGCGTGCGTCCAAACTCCTTCAGGACCTGGGTTCGAATCCCAGGTCCCCCATATTCTTTATTATATTTTTCTTCAGGTAATCCGGTGCAAATCAAGCATTGTGGCATACCATGCGCTTCCACATCTCCAGCAGCCAGATGGCCAAAGGCCAGATCTAGTGATCCAGATTGAGAGTCCACCATGGAGCCAAGTCAACATGCACGTATGGAATCCAAAAAGTCAACCAGGGCCAGCTCGTTTGGGCCTCAGAATTGCTTCTCCAACACTCATATTCAGGCCCGAACCCCCCCTATCTCTCTCTATTTTATATTTTTTTGTTTTAATTATTTATTGTTATTATTTTTATTATTAACTAACCAATCAATTTATTTATAAAATTAAAACCATAAAAAATGTTTTCTTCATAAAATCAAATTTTAATTTTTATTAATAAACATTAATTTAATTAATTTAGGCTTTAATTAGAAATTACTTTAATATATTTTTGTAAATAATTAAAACTAATAGGCTTAATTAGGTTTTTACTAACATTAATTAATTTTTATTTCTTTCTTTAAATAACAAAAAAACCCAAAAATAATTTATTTTCATTAATTAATTAATTAATTTATTTAATAATTAACTTAGATTAATTTCTTTCTTAATTCAAAAACAAAAAAAATCTTTTCTTTAACAAGAAGGGTCAATACCCTAAACTTGCGCCCGATTTAATTTCCCGCACGCGATCTATTTATTCAATATTGTACTTGTTTCTAGAATATAATAGATAATTAGAACCATTTATTTATCGCTTTATTTATTTTTCCGCATTTAAATTTCAAAGGGTTTGTCTTTGGCGATGTAAATACCCGACGCCTTGTAATTTAAATTCCTCAATTTATTTTCCGCAAAATATAACTGTTAGATGTTTGATAATAGGGATGCATGACAAGAATGAATGTTTTAACCTAAAATCAACTTAGATCACCATTGACATGTACAAAGACAAAATTAACTGAAAACGATACACTCGCACATGCGCACTCTTATGGTACACCCCGCTTGGTTGCCTTCGTACGCGGTCATTGAGTATAGGTCACTTTTGAGGTCGCCCTCTTGTCTAAAGATCATAGTCACCTCGAAACGGTTGCCTCGGATATTGTTGCCTCAAAATAAATGATCTAAGACATTAGGGTTACCGCTAAGGCGTCCTACCATTGCTCTGGTGACCGTAAGTCCCTAAATTCGAATTGACCCTCAAACTCCAAACGACGGTGCTACCTACTCATTCATAGTGGAATAACATTGTCTAAAGGAATACAGCATAGAACGATTCCCTTTTCGAGTAGGTAGATGGTTCTTAAGTACTTGCTCTTTCAAAAAACAAAAACTTTTCACACTTACACTTTTCAAACGAAGTTTCAAAACAAAAACTTTTTCAAACCCACAAGCACAAAGAAAAACAATTTTGAAAACAATATGAGCAAGTACCTAAGAGCCCGTGGATAACCACGGATAGAAAGGGTGCTAACACCTCCCCTTTCTATAATCTACCCCCCGAACCCGAGAAATATCTCGAAAAAGGAATTTTTCTGTGCTTTTTTTCCTTTCCTTATTGGATAAAATAAAAGTCGGTGGCGACTCTTGCTTACCGCGACATTTTGCAAACACAAAATGCAAAACGCAAACCAGCATTCCAAAAACAGTCAGTTCTTTCCCACTGTATCACAGAACTGGCGACTCTGCTGGGGATGAGTTATAAGTGGGGTGTACCTTAGGAATAGTTCATAATGTTTTCAATTGCTTGATTTGTATGCTTTATCTTTGTGGGCTTGAATTGGAGCTACTATAGATCCTAACCCGGATCTAGGGGACACCCTTTAGGTAAGTAGCAATAAACTGTGAGGGAACTGTACGACGTAGACCGATACGGTTGAAGCAGTAGCTACGTTGGTGTGGAACTTTAGTATGTACCGATATCCCTTGTGGCGCAACGAGGAGAATATGGGTCTGCTAAGGGGTCATTAAGCACCAACTGACCTTAGAACCTTTAAATTGACCAACTTGGCCATAGAACAGTAGCAGTATGCTACACTCATTGAGACCAAACTCTCGCGATGATTCTGGCTGCAAGAAAAGGTTGCTAAATTGGAATTATGACCGATCGAGGGTGGTCAGTGATATTAAGATCCTCTAGAACCCGGTTACTATTTTTAGGACAGGTTTGAACCAACTAAACTGAAAAAGGGTAATACCTAAGACTCCATGCTAGCCTGAAATTTAAGGGCTATTGTGTGACTTGTGTGCTTTCAAACTTGAACTACTTGCACATTCTTGTTATCTGACAACATGAGTTCCTTGCAGGTTTTGTTTACAGTCCTTATCCAATAATTTGGATTTATTGCAGGGTTTACTTACAGCACCTCACACTTTTGCTTAAACGCATAGCATACACATCATAACATCATGCCTTAACATTTCCTTAACCATTTCGAGGATCTCAAGGGTCTGTGATGCAGGTTATGGTAAATCAGACGTCAAGCAAGGGGCAAAGAGGATTTATTTTCCTCTAGTCAATGTCGTCTATAAATCAAAACACGATGACTTGAGTCAGGGGCTATGACCCACCCGATATGGTGAGCTTGACTCTTGAAGAAGGACTCTTAACGACACAAATTTTCTTTAATCAAAGCTGCAAAATTCAAATTCTAACAAGTTTCTTGTTTACCCCGGGAGATCCTTGAAAACATTGCATACATATATCATACATATCATTGCATAACAGGTCTCCCAGTACAGGTCTCTCATGTTCTCGCTGTTTATTTCAGCAATGGCTTTCCAACCAGACAACCAAGATCTTCAAACTCGAGAAGCTCAGTTCAGGGACGTATTCCTAAACCTATCCAAGGGGCAGGAAGAGTTTAAAACACTCCTCGTGGGGAACTTGGTCAAGAAAATTCCTGAAGACAATAAGGACGAACAGCTGGAACAACTGCAAGTGAGTTCAGTGCCATGAAAACCCAAATGCTAGGGCAGATGGCTCTTATCCAAGGCTTAGCTCGGGAACAAGAAGAGCTGAGAACCATTATCATCCAGCTTCATCAAGACAGATACAACAACATGAAGCAAACGGTCAAGGCCGGGGACCAAGTCATTAATCAACTTCCGAGAAGTCAAAAGTTTGGTTTGATGAAGAATAGACCTCTCCAAGTTGCTACTACCTCACGGGTCCAACAACAACCTTGCCATAAATAACGAGTTGATCAGAGTAAGCCAAATATGCCCAAGAGGCAATTTACCAAGCTCAACACATCGCTGTCTCAGGCTTTACAACACCTATTGAGATTAAATCTGGTGACGTTAAGGGACCCTCCTAAGAATCCCAACATAGCCTCCCCGAGATACAATCCTGAGGCAAGGTGTGCATATCACTCCAACAGCCCGAGGCATGATACTAACATCTGTTGGGCGTTGATCAACAAAATTCAAGCCCTGATTGATGAAGGAGCATTGGAACTCACACAAGACGGTCAGGTTAAATTCTTTTGCCATCCCCCTAAGGTTCACCATTTGAAGTGACAAGTACTGAGACGAGAAGACTTTTTGTTCATTAGAATTTTCAAGTTGTAATTTTCTTTTGATTGTTTGAACATTTATTCATGTCAAACTTTATTACTCTATCAATGCATTGCATATGTCTGTTTTGAATCAATCCATTTGTATTTCACTATATTCAAATTGCTTTCATTTTTTATGATGATCAACTCTCGATTAAAATTCTAAGCGTTTAGAGGGAGGATGACGAAAATGATATCAAAATCTCTATAGTGTGCTTTTGAACAGACCCCGCTGACGAGGTACATGCATTGTTTCAAATCCTAAACAATGGAGTTATAAGGAAGATAATCCCTAGTCAACCCCTTTGAGCCAAAGAAGTTGGAGGTTTTCTTTTCACAAATTAAAACCCTTAATTATAACCTGGGGTAGGGTAGTTTTCTCAGTTGATCCAGGTGCACAATGAATGGCATCAAAGAAGTCCTTCTGAAACAAAAGACGATGTTGGTTCCGTATAATCGTAAGGACAGGCAATCATTATCTCTCAAAATAAAAGCCCAATAAGTCAAAACCTATGAAAGATACTTAAGAAAAACTGGGGCATCCTGCTGACTGTAATCACAAAAAGAAACAGTTCATGCAAAAAACAGGGATAATAAAAACCAAAAGGAAAGAGATCTTGCAAACTCTCAACAAAATGACTGCCTGTTCAAAATAAATTGTCAGTATCTGAACCATCACTGGTATAGCAGAGCAAAGACTCAAACAAGATATAATGCACGATTAGCTGAGTTTAGGATCGAAGAACATCACGAAGAACGGGTGGGTACAAATAAAATTTAAGCCTTTATCCTTTGTTTCTTAAACCGTGAACCAGGCCACGTTATAACCCTTAAAAATTCCTAGCTGAAGCATGGGTTAGTCTAAAAGCATACTGTTACAAAAGGTATCCTGACTCCTGTAGGGCTTGCTGTAAATCCTGAGTTGACGTCACATTTTACAAAATTTTCCTATCTTACTGAAAAAATGCATTTTCAAAAACTTCAAGACAGACATAAGTTTTGCATTCTTAAAATAACATTGTTTACATATGACTATTTGTTCAAACAGCTGAGAAATTTGCACGACGAATATCTAGTGAACAAAAAACCTTTTCAATAAAAAGGGTCACCTCAAGTGGAAAAAACACTCCCAACCAAGGGGCACGGCATGAGCATTGTCCATCATCTGGGGAAGTTAAGTCAAGATTCAAGGAATCTCCCAAAATGCCAAATAGCCAGGGCAAATCTCCATCTGAATCAATTGGGGCATTGGACATGAATTCCAGCAATGAATCTTACATGATAAAACGAACATCTTCTGGTAGTATGGCAACACAACGCTACCGACAGTGACAACTCCCTACACCCTGAGAGCGTGGACATAGTCAAAAAAGTACTACGTATAATCAAAGACCCGCTAGGTCGACTGGCCTAGGCAAAAATAAGGGCTTCCCGACGAACTAAAAGGGTTCGGGCAAAAATAAGGGATGAAAATGAAAAATTGTACACCCGGCAAGTCGAAAACCTGAAAGACGGCTTGGGCAAAAAAGGGTATCCCGGTGGACTGAAAACCCGAAAGGGCGGTCCAGGCAAAAATTAGAGATCAAAGCGTGCGACTATGTCTCGTCATCTCGTCACTTGCCTACCAGAAGAAGACTTGTCATTTTGACCGAAAGATACCAAGCACCTCATAGGTGGGGATAATACTCGATCCACAGGGCCTCCGCAGGCACCTTCTCCCGCAGAAACAGGGGCAAAAAAGTCTCGATGCAAGCCATCGTCATATCCTTAGCACGCGTCCCAGTAACATTCACTCCCTGCAGAGTAAGACAGTAATGATAGCTCTCCCCAGCTGAGACTTGCAACTATGAATGAATCGGTAATATTCTCCCCAAGCAGAGTTTATCTACCATCAACACTGAAAAGGCTTAATATCCTCGGCAGTCTTAATATTCCCCAACGGAGTATAAGAATATCCCCCGGCAGAATACAGGATATCCCCAGTGGAGTTAAAATTTTCCCAGCGCAGTCTGAAAAAGCTTCCCCAGTGGAGTTGAAGAATCATCCCCAGTAGACTCTGGAAGTTCCTCCCCGGCGGAGTATAAAAATAAATATCCCCAGCCGAGTTCAAAGGAAGATTATCCCCAGCAAAGCTCAAAGGATTATCCCCATTAGAGTCTAAAAGGTTATCCCCAATTGTTGTACCCCAAAATTTGCCCTCCCTTTTCCACAAGAAATCATAACCCCAGGGTTTTCTCTGATTTTTGAGATTGGCTCAAGAATCGGTCAAACAGACTTTTCTTTATCAGTCAATCCAGAATTAGGGTTTTCTCTGATTTTATTGAGATTGGCGCAGGAATTGATTAAGTAGACTTTTCTTTGGAAACAAATCCGGAATTAGGGTTTTCGCTCGCATTTCTCAGAAGAAACTGAATCCTCAGGAATTCAGTTAACTGTTACATTGTTTTCACGCTTGTTCAAGATTACTGGTTGTTTCTCAAAACCTAATTATCTGGGATAAGAGCTGATACTTTTGTTTGGAACATTAAGGCATTTGCTTAATTAGTGGAGTGAAAGGTTTATGGAATGCTTGTTTGTTTAACTGTACAACGCATATTTTAATTGGAATACCACGCATATTGTGATTGATGCAAGGTTGCGAGACTGCGAAGTTTGTTGATTATTTATTTCATCCGGGTTAGAATTATTGAGACACAGTTTCAATTATTTTGATTTAAGAGTCTTAAATAATTAAATAAACATAAGAGAAAGATGGAAAAGATATTTGACAGTAGAATTTTCTTTTGATAAAGACTTTTATTTACTTCAAATATGATTACAAATTCATTTGAATATTGTAAGATTACAACTTATAATATTTAAGATAATATTTGTTTACAATAAATGAAAAGTAAATCTAAACCTAATCTCTTGAGATCTTTGACTTTTTAATGCGTCCTCTATCATCCAACTGGTACTTACCTGCAAAAGACAAAAGAAAAAGAAATCAGCGAAATTAACTGAAAAGAATTTTCAAGCAAATAAAAAGAAATCATCATTAAAGTCTGTCGGCCGGAATCAGAAATGCTATGTTCATCATATTTTATTTTCCTCTCTCCAAATCACAAGAAGATCGCTCTTCTCGGTTCACAGAGAGAAAAATAAAAGATATAAAATACAAGCATGTCAAACTAGATGCAAAAACATGGTTCAAATACAAAGGTACAAGGCTGCATACAAAGCAAACTATACTACAAACTAAGTTTCAAATTGCAGTAACCAAGCATGTTAAAACTGAGTTACAAGAGGCATAGCAACTAGCAAAAGCAACAAAGTACACAATGCAGGAAACATGCAGTCAAAAGTACAACAATGCAGAGATAAACCAAATTACAAGCAAGAAAACTTATCAAAGCCATCATCACTTTCCAGCCTAAGACAAACTTTTCAGAATTAAATATAATAAGCAAATAAAAATGCTTATGAGAGAGAGAGAGAGAGAGAAAGAGAGGACCTTTAGTGAAAGTTTGCAGTTTGGGGCAAAAGGGCAGGCTTGTTTTCAAGTTATAAAAGAAAACAAAAGATATAAAGAAAGGAGGACAGTAAAAGAGAGAGAAAACATTGAGCAAAATCTGCAAAACTTCATCTCAAACCAAACTCACCAAGCTGCCAAAATAAACTGCAATTTACCAAAACTGCATCTCAAAACTGCAAAATCCAAACACCAAAACCCCTGCATAAACTACTGTCAAAGCAAAACACAAGATAGCCAAACCTGCTAGCCAAAACAACTCAAGCCTGCAAGCCAAGCTTACCCAAAACAAAACACAAGATAGCCAAGCCTTCTTGTCATACAACCTGCCTGCACCAAACAGCAATAAACTTGTAGTGTCCAAACTACAAAGCAAACAACTCAAACCTGTTTACAAATGAAACAGCTCAAACCTGTTTGCAAAAAAAAACTGCAAACACTCAGGCCAAGTTCAGACCTGACTGCATAAACTCAACAGGTTACAAACCTGCATAACTGTAACAAAACACATAAACCTGCATAAACCTGCATAAACCTGCTAGTAGAAACATCAGAATCAAGCAAGCCCACCAAAAAAGCTTGCCCAAACATCAACAAAAGTTTCAACACAACAAGTTTCAGGTTGTGTCCATCAACAAAGTTTCAACACAACAAGTTTCAGAGATTTATCAACCATCATTAACGATCCACAAGGAGAGAGGAAAAGTTTTAGAAGCAAAATAATACAAGTTTCAGAATTTCTGTTCATCATTAACAAGGAAGAAGAGAGGTTCAGAAGTGACAGAAAAGAAACATAGTTTCAGAAACTTTTGTTCATCATCAACAAACAAAGAACAGGTCTCAGAACTTTTGTTCATCATCAACCAAAACAAAGAGCAAACAAGTTTCAGATCTAAACTCATCATTAACAAGGGAGAGGTTCAGAGGCTTTCAGAAACTTCAAAAAAAAAGGTATCATCATCACCAATATTCAAGTTTTCAGAATCATCATCAACAATATTCAACAACGAGAAAGGGAAAGATTCAAAAGCAATATATTTTCAGATTCATCATCATCAAACAACATAATCAAAAGAACAACAAAAAATACCAGAAACGCCATCATTTCCATCTTCCTCTCCGGCCACCAAGGAGGCGCCACCAAGCCCTCTCCCTCCCTCCATTTTCCTCTCCCTCTTCCTCAAGGTAATTTTTCCTCAAACCCTTACTGCGTAAAACGTCATAGGTTAAAGAGATTAAAACTGAAAATATGAACATGCAAACAAAATGAACAAAGCTGTAAAAAAACGCGAAGGAGAAAGATAACAACTCGCACCTTTCAAAACACCATGCGTGGACCACTGTGAGAGGATGAAAGAGTGAGAGGGGCGACGCTCCAGTAGTTGGGCTTAGGAAGAGTGTCAGAACCATGGCCTGAGAAAGATGAGAGAAACGAAGAGGAAGGAGGCGCCGCTGTGGCCAAAATATGCAAACCCTAAATTCTGAGAATACACACATCAACCCTAACAAAACTTTGTGTAACAACATTCTGGGCCTGACTCGCCCCATACTATACTTAAGCCCATAGCATTTTTCTGCGTGCACCCCCCTCTTCCATTCTGTTTTTGCTTTTTGTTCCACTTTCATCTTGGGCCTAATCATGACCCCTAAGCCCATCCTTTTTTTTTTCTTTCTTAAATCTCTCCAAACTAATACTCCATTTTTACTATTATCATTTTAATTTATTTATTTTTTTAAACCAATACTTTTCTTTTTAATTGTTTTCATTCTAAAATAGTTTATTTTGTCAATAATAAAAAAGAAAACCAAACAATACATTAAAATCTTATTTTGATTAACTATTTTGATTCTCATATATACATAGTTTTAATTATTAATTAATAATTGTTATACTAATAAAAATACGTAAATAATAGAACTTTAATTTAAATAATTTTTTCTTTCTTTAAAGCTTTTCTTTTCATAATTAACAAAAACACAAAAATAATAATAATACTTAAATCTTCACTAGGTTAAATTCTATTTGATCATTTGTAAATAAATACATGCATCTCATAGTTACTGATTTTTCATAATTCGTTATAATTTTTTACATTGAATTGCGACAGTTCGATTTGGTTGTAACACATATTTGAACATTATTATTCTGATAAGACTCATCCCCATTTGTAAATAATTGTACCCCCATCCCCGGATACTCTTTTGTAATAGCTTAGAATTTAATTCTCGCACTTTATGCTTTTTAATTATGCCATGATTAGAGATTAGAGTTTGTATGTGAAATTCTAAAATCAATTGCTAGATGACCTAATCCAAGAATAAATGCATGAAAATCAATACACCATTCACACTTGCACCTCTAGGGTAACCTCACTTGTTGCCTCAGAAAATGCAATCATGTCCCTCGAGTATGAGACACTCTAGCAAATTCCCCTTCGATAAACAAAGATCGTAGTCCCTTGATGACCATCGATGTTGCCTTCGATAAAATGACCTCGCCCTTTACAAAAATTGCTAGAGCGTCCCACAAGTTGCTTTCAATGATTGTAGACGATGACCTGCGCCTGTCCCGTTTAACATCCTAACACAAGGTTGTTCATCAAATACAATGGTGAAACAACACTGTTAAAAGGGTTAAAAACATAAGAAAGATCTTTGAGTAATATGGGGTTGACAACTCTTAGTTACTTGATCAAAAGCTTGCAAAACATCCTTGCCATTTTTCAAACGCAATCCACAACATAACTTCAAAACAATTTCAAAACAACTTTCAAAACATTGAAATATATTTTCAAAGAGACACACACCTTTGTATATATTCAAACAAGAATCATTACAAAGGTCGCCTAAGACAAGGCCTCTTTTCTAAAGCATTTTCAAAACCACACACACAAAGCACCATTTCAAACAATTGAAAAGCAAAGGCAAGTGATCTAAAACAAGTAACTAAGAGCCCATGGAAAACCATGGATAAAAAGGGTGCTAGCACCTTCCCTTTTTCATAATCTACCCCCCAAACCCAAGAAAACATCTCAAAGGTCTTTCCTGTGCTTTTTGACCTTTCCTTTGGATAAAATAAAAAGTCGGTGGCGACTCTTGCTAAACCGAATAAGTGCGAACACAAACACAAAACCTCAAGTCAGTTCTCCCACCGTATCACAAAACTGGCGACTCTGCTGGGGAATATTTCTAAAAGTGGGGTTACCTTAGGGTTTTATATCACCTTTGCATGCTTATCCTGTTTGCCTTGATTGCTTTACATGTTGGGTTCCTTGTTTGGGTTTGTTTTAAATCCTACACCCGGATGTGGGGACACCTTTTAGGTAAGTAGCAATAAACTGTGAGGGAACTGTGCGGGGTATACCAACATGGTTGAAGCAGTGCTATGTTAGTGCGACATATTTGTGGGTACCGGTAGCCTTTGAGTCAATCAAAGAGAATACAGGGCTGTTGAGTGATGTCATGAAGCACTAATGAATTCTTAGAACCTTACTTGACCATCTTGGCCTTTTTAGGGGTAGTGAGATGACCGACTTTGGTGCAGTCCGAAGTTGGTAGATACTCGATACTACACTCATTGAGGGTTGTTTTCTTGGAATATTTTGGTCGCCAGTAAAGTGGATAAACTGAAACAATGAACACAGAAAATAATCCAGTGATATTGAGCTCCTTAGAACCCGGTTACTATTTATAGGACAGGTTAAGCAAACTAACTTCAAGAGGGTACTTACCTACAAACCCCATGCAAGCCTAAACCTAAGGACTTGTCTGCTTTGTGTGAATATGATTACCTGTATATACACTTTCTTACTTTTGCATACTTGTACATGACATCATAACATCATACCATGGCATTTTCAATAACCATTTCAAGGATCTCAAGGGTCTTTGATGCAGGGGCACGTTGAACCAGACGTCTGCCAAAGGGCAAGAGGATTCACTTTCCTCTAAACAAACTTCGTCAAAGGTCAAGTACAACAACTTGAATCGAGGGCTATGACCCACTTGACATGGTGAGCTTGGTTCTCGTGGAAGGACATCCACCGATACAAAGTTCTCCAATCAAAGATGTTGATAGAAGTTCAATCCCTAACATTTTCTTGTGTTTACCCCGAGAGATTCTTGAAAACATGCATCCACATATCATGCATTGTATCATGACAGGTTTCCCCTTTCAGGTTTCCTTATTCTCCTACTATTTATTTCAGTAGAGATGGATCTAGAGAGGACTGTCGAAGATATCCAAGCTCAAAACACTCAACTTCAAGAAATGTTCTTGAACCTGTCCCAGGGGCAAGAAGAAGTAAAAGCTCTCCTCACATGGGGCATGGTCCTAGGAAATCCAGGCGGCATCAGGAATGATCAGTTGGAAGAACTACAGATTGAGCTGGCAACAATGAAGATCCAGATGATGGGACAACTGGTGGGCCAGATGGCTCTCATTCAAGACCTGGCTCAAAGACAAGAGGAGCTCAGGGTTCTCGTCAACAAACTGCTTCAAGATAACCAAGTGGTGCAAACAACTAGGGTTGAAGATCAAGCCATCATTCAACCTCCTTTGAGACAAGAAGACAAGGGAAAAGCTCCTCAACTTGATTCAGGGTCACAAGCCCAGCAACAACCTCGCCAGCGTTAACGGGGTAATCGGCATAAGCAAAATACATCTGGAAGACATTTCACTGAGACTGACATACCATCATCTCTAATACTGGAACGCTTGTTAGAGGTGAATCTAACTTCTTTAAAGGATCCTCTTCGGAATCCCAACACCTCTGCTCCTAGCTATCACCCTGACGCCTTTTGTGTATACCACTCCTATAGTCCTGCACATGACACCGACGACTGTTGGGCTTTGAAAAACAAGATCCAAGATTTGATTGACAATGAGTGCTGAAATTCATGCCGGATGGCGAGATGAAAATTTTCCGCTGAGGGTTCTCCACCTAAAATGACAAAGTTCGAACTAAGAGACTTTTGTTTCATTTGAATTTTCAAGTTGTAATTTCTTTTGTTATTCAAACAATTATCTGTTGATGTCAAACTCTGTTTCATTAATGCATTGCATATGTTTGTATTGAATTCATCCATTCGTTTTCACTATTCTTGAATTATGCTTTCTACTTTCTTTATGATATTTAACTCTTGATAAAAGTTACAAGCCTTTAGAGGGAGGATGACGAAACAATGCCATAATCTTATACGGTATGCTTTTGAACAGACCTTGCTGACGATGTACAGGCATTTCTTTCAAACCCTAAACACTGGAGTTATAAGGAAGATAATCCCTAGTCAACCCCTTCGATCCAAAGAAGTAGAATTTTTCTGTTTTAAACCCATTTGAAACCTTTAATCAAACCTGGGGCAGGGTAGTCTCTCAGTTAATTCAAAAGATGCGCATTGAAGTCGCAAACTATCAGTTCGTAATACAACGAATGACATCAAAAACATTCCTTTGGAACCAAAAGACAGTGATGGTTCTTTATCTCATAGGCAGTCATTATCTCTCAAAAAATCCCAATGAGCCAAAAACTACAAAGGAGGCTTAAGAAAGCTGGGGCATCCCGCTGACTGTAATCTCGAAAACAGGAACAGTCAGGCAAAAATTAGGGATAACAAATCAAAAGAAAGAGGTCATTATAAATCCTCAACAACATGAAAAATGTTGCAAAAATGATTGCCTTCCCATAAAATTCAACTTGTGTGAACCATCACCAAAACGTCGTTCCAAACTCGAATAGAGTTCGACGCACAATTAACTAAGTTTAGGGTTGAAGAACATCATGAAGAACGGGTGGGTACAAATATACTTTGAGCCTTTATCCTTTTTTTTCTTAAACCGTGAACCAAGCCACGTTACAACCCTTCAAAAGTCCTAATTGAAGCATGGGTTAGTTCGAAAGCATACTGTTACAAAAGGTATCCTGACTCCTGTAAGGCTTTGCTCTAAATCTTGCGCTGAATTTGTCTTATAAAAAGTTTCTGCTAAAAACGCATTTTTCAAAACTTCGAGACAAGCGTAAACTTTGCATTTTTTGAATATTGTTGTTTGCACATGGTTATTTGTTTGACAGCAAAGAAATTCATACAGTGAATGTTCGGATGAACGAAAGCTCTCTCAGTGAATAAAATCACTTCAAGTGGGATGACACTCCCATTGCAAAAAATCTCCCATCAACAAAGGGGACTTGATATGGTATTGTCCAGTAAACCTGGGGCAGTCCAGTCAAGATTTCAACAAATCTTTCAAAATCCATTAAACCTCGGGCAGTCCAGTCAAGATTTCAAGAAATCTCTCAAATTGTAGATAAACCTGGGGCAGGTCTCCCTCACTATCACTTGGGGCATTAAAACGTCAATCTCATCAAAGGGTTATGTACAATCTAAGTTTTCTGGCAGTACCACAAGCATTTGATACTAGGGGCAGTGACGAATCTCTCCGAAATCTGTCTGAAAAGAAATTCAAGCGTCCTCGAGAACTTCATCACCTCTCTAGCAGACCAGCAGTCATGGGTTTATTTCCCCAACATTTGTCAAGGATTTATTCTCCGAAACAAAGTACATTTCAATAACATTTATAGCATACTCAGATTGATCAGCAGGTAAATAATTCCTTCATCACCTGTTGGAAGTTACGGTCGTCAAGAATTCCTTCATCACCTGTTGGAAGTTACGGTCGTCAAAGAATTCCTTCATCACCTGTTGGAAGTTACGGTCGTCAAAGATTCCTTCATCACCTGTTGGAAGTTACGGTCGTCGAAGATTCCTTCATCACCTGTTGGAAGTTACAGTCGTCAAAGATTCTTTCATCACCTGTTGGAAGTTACGGTCGTCAAAAGATTCCTTCATCACCTGTTGGAAGTTACGGTCGTCGAAGATTCCTCCATCATCCGGTTGAGTCAAAATTAATCCAAGACCCTCTCTGGTTCAGTCAGATTGACACTAAGATCTCCCTGATTCTTATGCCGGTGGAAGTTATTACGGGTTTTGATATTTCATATAAGTCTCATAGCGATTTATTCTGATGAAGAATCCAACTTCTTTAGCCTTCACCAGTTTGGGATTTATTTTCCCCAACGAAAGGTCGTCTTGAAAAAAACATTACACATCCGTGCACCAGGACATCATACAATACAATCCCATTTATTTTGAGAACGTCATTGTTTGATATATGTCATGCCACTAACCTTTATCTTTCAGGAAAGATGCAATCAAATTCTCACAAAATTCAAGTTATGAGGCCCGGATACGACCGGATAGTATCTTGATCTCTACAGCATATTGTGAAGCCCGAATTACAACCAGATAACAGTATCAGACTAACGCGAAGCCCGGATTACGACCAGATAGTGGTATCTCCTAAGAGAAAGCTATGAAGCCCGGATTCGACCGGATAATAGTTTAATCCCCAACAAGTTATTGTGAAGCCTGGATTACGACCAGATAGCAATACAAGTTTCTGTGAAGCCTGGATTACGACCAGATAGTAGCCAAGAATACTACAAAGCCTGGAGTCGACCAGATAGTGGTATATCTTTAACACGAGTTATGAAGCTCGGATTCGACCGGATAATATCTTGATATCTCCAAACGCCATGAAGCCTGGATTCGACCAGATAATGGTATGATACACTGTGAAGCCTGGAGATCAACCAGATAACAGTTAACCCTCAACAGAATGAAGATTCTCATCCTTGAAACCTCAGAAAATTGGTATACTCCCAAGCTCCTGATACCGTTAACATAATGAAGATTCTCATCCTTGAAACCTCAGAAGATTGGTATACTCCCAAGCTCCTGATACCGTTAACAGAATGAAGATTCTCATCCTTGAAACCTCAAGAGATTGGTGTACTCCCAAGCTCCTGATACCGTTAACAGAATGAAGATTCTCATCCTTGAAACCTCAAGAGATTGGTACACTCCCAAGCTCCTAATATTCCCGACAGAATGAAGATTCTCATTCTCAAAGTAGCATATAACCTAGATTCCTGATATTCCCGACAGAATGAAGATTCTCATTCTCAAAGTGGTATACAACTTGAGTTCCTGATATTCCCGACAGAATGAAGATTCTCATTCTCAAAGTGGCGCATGATCTTAACTCCCGAACTTCTTCCAAACAGGAATAAGCTTTTTCCAGAGTCATGAGTTTTACTCTCCAACAGGATAACCACTCCTCAACAGTATGGCTATTCCCCACAGACTTCTTACTCCCCAATAAAATCAAGACTCTCATCCTTGATTCTCCGGAGCTTTATTTACTCTCAACATGAATTTGTCAGAATTCCAAATCCCCTGTAGATCGAAGATTCTCGTTCTTGACTCCTCAACACCAATTTCCCTAGCAGAATGAAGACTCTCATTCTCAATTCTCCATAGAGTTTTCAGATATTCCCCAGTGGAGTTCTTCTCAAAACGACAAAACAGGAATCCCCAGTAGATTGGCATACAACCCAAACTCCTGAATCTCCCCAACAATATAACTTCTCCCCACGGAGGTTGTCAAAAAGTTTGAAGACACACATACTCTTCAACAGTGGTCCCAGGACTTCTCATCTTCAACGATCAAAGGATTTTCAATCCCCAGCAGCAGTCAAGGATTTATTTTCCCCGACAGCGGTCAAAGATTTTATTATCTCCAACTATCCAGGATTTATCTTCCTCAGCAAGACGGCTAATCAGCTTACATGCGCATTCATTTGCATTCATATATCATAAACATTGACATAACACATACATTGCCTCATACACTTCATGCAACATAACTCTATGTTTCAGCTAACATTTTACCCTTTCCTGGATAAGTTTAGCAGGCTTCAACTCCAGAATCATGAAAACAGTTTACGGATGCTCTAGACACGGATGTTAATCTATTGCTTATTCAAATTCAAGGATCATGAAAACAGTTTACGGATGCTCCAGACACAGATGCTAATATATCGCTTGTTCAGATTCAGCTCATGAAAACAGTTTACGGAAGCTCCAAACACGGATGCTAATCTATTGCTTATTCAGACCCCGAGCTCAGAGATGTTCCAAACACGGATACCTTTCTGATACTCATTCTTTCGCCTACAACATACAGTTCAACAAACATTCTCGGATGGCATCTTTAAGCCCATCTCCGACCAGATTTTGTCACATCTCTAAATGGCATCTTTAAGCCCATTCCCTCAATTATGCTTTGACGAGTGCAAATTTATGGGCACTCTAGTGTCCAATCATCTTTTACCTTCGAGTCACGAACGGAAAAATTGTCAATCTAACTCTTCAGGTTCAAGAAGATTGAACAGGGGAAACTGTTGTACCCCAAAATTTTCCCTCCCTTTTCCACAAGAAATCACAACCCCAAGGTTTTCTCTGATTTTTGAGATTGGCTCAAGAATCGGTCAAACAGACTTTTCTTTATCAGTCAATCCAGAATTAGGGTTTTCTCTGATTTTATTGAGATTGGCGCAGGAATTGATTGAGTAGACTTTTCTTTGGCAACAAATCTGGAATTAGGGTTTTCACTCGCATTTCTCAGAAGAAACCGAATCCTCAGGAATTCAGTTAACTGTTACATTGTTTTCACGCTTGTTCAAGATTACTGGTTGTTTCTCAAAACCTAATTATCTGGGATAAGAGCTGAGACTTTTTTTTGGAACATTAAGGCATTTGCTTAATTAGTGGAGTGAAAGGTTTATGGAATGCTTGTTTGTTTAACTGTACAACGCATATGTTAATTGGAATACCACGCGTATTGTGATTGATGCAAGGTTGCAAGACTGCAAAGTTTGTTGATTATTTATTTCATCTGGCTTAGAATTATTGAGACACAGTTTCAATTATTTTGATTTAAGAGTCTTACATAATTAAATAAACATAAGGGAAAGATGGAAAAGATATTTGACAGTAGAATTTTCTTTTGATAAAGACATTTATTTACTTCAAATATGGTTACAAATTTATTTGAATATTGTAAGATTACAACTTATAATATTTAAGATAATATTTGTTTACAATAAATGAAAAGTAAATCTAAGCCTAATCTCTTGAGATCTTTGACTTTTTAATGCGTCCTCTATCATCCAACTGGTACTTACCTACAAAAGACAGAAGTAAAAGAAATCAGCGCAATTAACTGAAAAGAATTTTCAAGCAGATAAAAAGAAATCATCATTAAAGTCTGCCGGCCGGAATCAGAAATGCTATGTTCATTATATTTTATTTTCCTCTCTGCAAATCACAAAAAGATCGCTCTTCTCTGTTCATAGAGAGAAAAATAAGATATAAAATACAAGCATGTCAAACTAGATGCAAAAACATGGTTCAAATACAAAGGTACAAGGCTGCATACAAAGCAAACTATACTGCAAACTAGGTTTCAAATTGCAGTAACCAAGCATGTCAAAACTGAGTTACAAGAGGCATAACAACTAGCAAAAGCAGCAAAGTACACAATGCAGGAAACATGCAGTCAAAAGTACAACAATGCAGAGATAAACCAAATTACAAGCAAGAAGACTTGTCAAAGCCGTCATCACTTTCCAGCCTAAGACAAACTTTTTAGAATTAAATATAATAAGCAAATAAAAATGCTTATGAGAGAGAGAGAGAGAGAGAGAGAGAGAGAGAGAGAGAGAGAGAGAGAGAGAGAGAGAAAGAGAGGACCTTTAGTGAAAGTTTGCAGTTTGGGGCAAAAGGGCAGGCTTGTTTTCAAGTTATAAAAGAAAACAAAAGATATAAAGAAAGGAGGACAGTAAAAGAGAGAAAAAACATTGAGCAAAATCTGCAAAACTGTATCTCAAACCAAACTCACCAAGCTACCAAAATAAACTGCAATTTACCAAAACTGCATCTCAAAACTGCAAAATCCAAACACCAAAACCCCTACATAAACTACTGTCAAAGAAAAACACAAGATAGCCAAACCTGCTAGCCAAAACAACTCAAGCCTGCAAGCCAAGCTTACCCAAAACAAAACACAAGATAGCCAAACCTGCTTGTCATACAACCTACCTGCACCAAACAGCAACAAACTTGTAGTGTCCAAACTACAAATCAAACAGCTCAAACCTGTTTACAAATGAAACAGCTCAAACCTGTTTGCAAAAAAAAATGCAAACACTCAGGCCAAGTTCAGACCTGACTGCACAAACTCAACAGCTTACAAGCCTGCATAACTGTAATAAAACACATAAACATGCATAAACCTGCATAAACCTGCTAGTAGAAACATCAGAATCAAGCAAGCCCACCAAAAAAGCTTGCCCAAACATCAACAAAAGTTTCAACACAACAAGTTTCAGGTTGTGTCCATCAACAAAGTTTCAACACAACAAGTTTCATAGATTTATCAACCATCATTAACGATCCACAAGGAGAGAGGAAAAGTTTTAGAAGCAAAATAATACAAGTTTCAGAATTTCTGTTCATCATTAACAAGGAAGAAGAGAGGTTAAGAAGTGACAGAAAAGAAACATAGTTTCAGAAACTTCTGTTCATCATCAACAAACAAAGAACAGGTCTCAGAACTTTTGTTCATCATCAACGAAAACAAAGAGCAAACAAGTTTCAGATCTAAACTCATCATTAACAAGGGAGAGGTTCAGAGGCTTTCAGAAACTTCAAAAAAAAAGGTATCATCATCACCAATATTCAAGTTTTCAGAATCATCATCAACAATATTCAGCAACGAGAAAGGGAAATATTCAGAAGCAATATATTTTCAAATTCATCATCATCAAACAACATAATCAAAAGAACAAAAAAAAATACCAGAAACGCCATCATTTCCATCTTCCGCTCCGGCTACCAAGGAGGCGCCACCAAGCCCTCTCCCTCCCTCCATTTTCCTCTCCGTCTTCCTCAAGGTAATTTTTCCTCAAACCCTTACTGCGTAAAACGTCATAGGTTAAAGAGATTAAAACTAAAAATATGAACATACAAACAAAATGAACAAAGCTGTAAAAAAACGCGAAGGAGAAAGATAACAACTTGCACCTTTCAAAACACCAAGCTTGGACCACTGTGAGAGCATGAAAGAGTGAGAGGGGGCGACGCTCCAGTAGTTGGGCTTAGGAAGAGTGTCAGAACCATGGCCTGAGAAAGATGAGAGAAACGAAGAGGAAGGAGGCGCCGCTGTGGCCAAAATATGCAAACCCTAAATTCTGAGAATACACACATCAACCCTAACAAAACTTTGTATAACAACATTATGGGCCTGACCCGCCCCATACTATACTTAAGCCCATAGAGTTTTTCTGCGTGCACCCCCCTCTTCCATTCTGTTTTTGTTTTTTGTTCCACTTTCATCTTGGGCCTAATCATGACCCCTAAGCCCATCCTTTTTTTTTCTTTCTTAAATCTCTCCAAACTAATACTCCTTTTTTACTATTATCATTTTAATTAATTAATTTTTTTTAAACCAATACTTTACTTTTTAATTGTTTTCATTCTAAAATAGTTTGTTTTGTCAATAATAAAAAAGAAAACCAAACAATACATTAAAGTCTTATGTGCCGGTTACTATTTTTAGGACAGGTTTGAACCAACTAAACTGAAATAGGGTAATACCTAAGACTCCATGCCAGCCTAAAATTTAAGGGCTATTGTGTGACTTGTGTGCTTTCAAACTTGAACTACTTGCACATTTTTGTTATCTGACAACATGAGTTCCTTGCAGGTTTTGTTTACAGTCCTTATTCAATAATTTGGATTTATTGCAGGGTTTACTTACAACACCTCACACTTTTGCTTAAACGCATAGCATACACATCATAACATCATGCCTTAACATTTCCTTAACCATTTCGAGGATCTCAAGGGTCTGTGATGCAGGTTATGGTAAATCAGACGTCAAGCAAGGGGCAAAGAGGATTTATTGTCCTCTAGTCAATGTCGTCTATAAATCAAAACACGATGACTTGAGTCAGGGGCTATGACCGACTCGATATGGTGAGCTTGACTCTTGAAGAAGGACTCTGAATGACACAAATTTTCTTCAATCAAAGCTGAAAAATTCAAATTCTAACAAGTTTCTTATTTACCCCGCGAGATCCTTGAAAACATTGCATACATATATCATACATATCATTGCATAACAGGTCTCCCAGTACAGGTCTCTCATGTTCTCGCTGTTTATTTCAGCAATGGCTTTCCAACCAGACAACCAAGATCTTCAAACTTGAGAAGCTCAGTTCAGGGACGTATTCCTAAACTTATCCAAGGGGCAGAAAGAGTTGAAAACACTCCTCGTGGGGAACTTGGTCAAGAAAATTCCTGAAGACAGTAAGGACGAACGGCTGGAACAACTGCAAGCCGAGTTCAGTGCCATGAAAACCCAGATGATGGGGCAGATGGCTCTTATACAAGGCTTAGCTCGGGAACAAGAAGAGCTGAGAACCATTATCAACCAGCTTCATCAAGACAGATACAACAACAAGAAGCAAACAGTCAAGGTCGGGGACCAAGTCATTAATCAACTTCTGAGAAGTCAAAGGTTTGGTTTGATGGAATAGACCTCTCCAAGTTGCTACTACCTCACGGGTCCAACAACAACCTTGCCATAAACAACGGGTTGATCAGAGTAAGCCAAATATGCCCAAGAGGCAATTTACCAAGCTCAACATGTCGTTGTCTCAGGCTTTACAACACCTGTTGAGATTAAATTTGGTGACGTTAAGGGACCCTCCTAAGAATCCCAACATAGCCTCCCCCAGGTACAATCCTGAGGCAAGGTGTGCATATCACTCTAACAGCCCGGGGCATGATACTTACATTTGTTGGGCGTTGAGCAACAAAATTCAAGACCTGGTTGATGAAGGAGCATTGGAACTCACACAAGACGGTCAGGTTGAATTCTTTTGCCATCCCCCCAAGGTTCACCATTTGAAGTGACAAGTACTGAGACGAGAAGACTTTTTGTTCATTAGAATTTTCAAGTTGTAATTTTCTTTTGATTGTTCGAACATTTATTCATGTCAAACTTTATTATTTATCAATGCATTGCATATCTCTGTTTTGAATCAATCCATTCGTATTTCACTATATTCAAATTGCTTTCATTTTTTGTGATGATCAACTCTCGATTAAAATTCTAAGCCTTTAGAGGGAGGATGACGAAAATGATATCAAAATCTCTACAGTATGCTTTTGAACAGACCCCGCTGACGAGGTACATGCATTGTTTCAAATCCTAAACAGTGGAGTTATAAGGAAGATAATCTCTAGTCAACCCCTTTGAGCCAAAGAAGTTGGAGTTTTTCTTTTCACAAATTAAAACCCTTAATTATAACCTGGGGCAGGGTAGTTTTCTCAGTTGATCCAAGTGCACAATGAATGGCATCAAAGAAGTCCTTTTGAAACAAAAGACGGTGTTGGTTCCGTATAATCGTAAGGACAGGAAATCATTATCTCTCAAAATAAAAGCCCAATAAGTCAAAACCTGTGAAAGAGACTTAAGAAAAACTGGGGTATCCTGCTGACTGTAATCACAAAAAGAAACAGTTCATGCAAAAAACAGGGATAATAAAAACCAAAAGGAAAGAGATCCTGCAAACTCTCAACAAAATGACTGCCTGTTCAAAATAAATTGTCAGTATCCGAACCATCACTGATAGAGCAGAGCAAAGACTCAAACAAGATCTAATGCATGATTAGCTGAGTTTAGGATCGAAGAACATCACGAAGAACGGGTGGGTACAAATAAAATTTGAGCCTTTATCCTTTGTTTCTTAAACCGTGAACCAGGCCACGTTATAACCCTTAAAAAGTCCTAGATGAAGCATGGGTTAGTCTGAAAACATATTGTTACAAAAGGTATCCTGACTCTTGTAGGGCTTGCTGTAAATCCTGAGTTGACGTCACATTTTACAAAATTTTCCTATCTTACTGAAAAAATGAATTTTCAAAAACTTCAAGACAGACATAAGCTTTGCATTCTTAAAATAACATTGTTTGAATATGACTATTTGTTCAAACAGCAGAGAAATTCGCACGATGAATATCTAGTGAACAAAAAACCTTTTCAATAAAAAGCGTCACCTCAAGTGGAAAAAACACTCCCAACCAAGGGGCACGGCATGAGCATTGTCCATCATCTAGGGCAGTTAAGTCAAGATTCAAGGAATCTCTCAAAATGCCAAATAGCCAGGGGAAAATATCCATCTGAATCAATTGGGGCATTGGACATGAATTCCAGCAATGAATCTTACATGATCAAACGAACATCTTCTGGTAGTATGGCAACACAACTCTACCGACAGTGACAACTCCCTACACCCTGAGAGCGTGGACATAGTCAAAAAATTAATATGTATAATTAAAGATCCACTAGGTCGACTGGCCTAGGCAAAAATAAGGGCTTCCCGACGAACCAAAAGGGTTCGGGCAAAAATAAGGGATGAAAATGAAAAATTGTACACCCGGCAAGTCGAAAACCTGAAAAGGCGGCTTGGGCAAAAAAGGGTATCCCGTGAAGAAGTGAAAAACACAAGAAGGGGGGGGTTAATTGTAAAACTGAAAATCAATGCAATGAACACGATATTTTTATCCTGGTTCGTTTGATCTCAAACTACTCCTGTCCACCCGTCAAGGTGATTTCGCCTCTCTCCAACGAGGTCTTAATCCACTATATTCAACTGAATATTACAATCTGCTTTAACAACTGCTAAAGCCTTCTTGATGCAAACCACAGCCCGGTTTGTCAAGGAATCACTTTCTTACACATAATGGAAATCTAAGTGTGTGAGTGTTTTCTACAAAAACAGTTTATCACAACTGTGATATTACACAACTTAAGCTTATGAAACTAGATTGCTAAAATATAATTGAGTAAGGAATTATGGAGCTTTTTAGCAAACTGAGAATGAGAAGATGTAGAATAGCTTTTAGGCGTGGAAATAGTTGTAGAGCATTAGCCAATTCAATCTTCATTGTCTTGTTTATATAGCACTGAATTTGTTGAACGTTGGAGCAATATTCTTGATTCAATGCCAATAACAAACTTTCCTTATTGAGCAGATCTTGTCTGGAATGATGTCGTTGGTAATAATTCGCTTTGAATGCACAGTACCGTTGCTACTTAAAGCGTGTTCTGGATTTGGCTCATTCTGACTCTGCTTAAGTGCTGATGAACTGTTGTTGTCTTTATCAGAGTGTTGAGTGCAGTTCTGTTCATCAAGCTTCAGCAATCGCGTGAGTTGTTCTTCTGATTCTGGTATTCTGATATAGCGACTTCTGATGCTGATGTTAATAACCAATATTCTGATGCTGATTAAGTGTACTCCTGCTGATACCTATCAGAGTTTCTGCAAAACAGAAAGTAATATTTTAGGTAGCAAATAGTTCTTATATGAATCACATAATTAATATATCCTTTAATTTTGTTATCATCAAAACTTAAACTTAGGGTAGTAGATTCAAACTTTGTTCTATCAATCTCCCCCTTTTTGATGATGACAAAAACTAGATAATTTTAATTGAAAATAACGTGAAGAAGTATCAGAGATAACTAAATGATAAGATGTATCAGAATAAGAAGTTATCAAAGATGAGGGATAAAGAGATATCAGAGTTGAGATATACTCCCCCTGAATTTATTACTTCCCTTTTTAATTCCAAGAGTTCTTCAGGATCAGATCTTTATTGTCTTTCTTTGATCATCAGAATATCAGAGCTTTGACCATCAGAGGCTTTAGATCAGAATATCAGAGCAGAGCTTCAGATCAGAATATCAGAGCTTTATCAGAGCTTTGCGTTGGATCAGAGTATCAGAGCTTTAGTCTTCAGTGAGTTAGAGAGCATTCTTGTACCTGTAGACTTAAGCAAAAACAGAAGAAAACATTCAAGTATATCAGAGTTATAATGTTTGAGACTTTCTGTCTCAGTAATCCGTTATTGAAAAATATCTTTCTTATTCTCCCCCTTTTTGTCAGCAATCAAAAAGTGTAAGTGATGTGCTAAAACATTTAGATCAGAAAAACTTGTCATATTAAAATAGTCAGAACCAGACAAAACAGTACAGTAGATATGCAAAGAAAACATGAAAATAGCATGAATGAAAATCTAAGATTGGGGAGGAAGGCGTGTGAACAGAGTCTCCAGCATTGCTTTAATCTGATCAGCAGTCTCATTCTGCTTGTGCACCATGCTGACTACTGTGTCTATCTTGCTATCCTGCACATCCATCCTTTCTTTCATCTTCTGGTCATTTTCATCCATCCTTTGCTGCAGACGGTTATCATTCAGGTTCAGCTCTTCCAGAGTCTGCATGTCCAAGGCAGCTTGAGAAACATCAAAAGCAGGGAGCTTCTGAGAGCTTTCTGCAACATCTTCAGCTTGACTGGCTTCAGCTTGAATAGTCTGATCTTCTTCTGGCTGCACTATTGGCGTTGGACGCTTCTCAGACCATGGCTCACTATCCAGAAGGAGCACGTCTTCTTTCAGCAGCTGACTTCCAACTTCATTCAGAAGCTTGCTGAAATTCTGCTGTGCTTGCTCATAGTTGATGTCTTGCAATTTTAGAGCTTCAACACGTACCCAAATTCTGAATTGTGACCAGAGCTGGTCAGAGGCAGCTGGATCAATCATTCCAGGACAGACTTGCTTCAGAGAAGCAATCCACTTCTGCAAACCTGTTTCAAAATTCATAATACCAGAGCCAACATCTGGCTGTTTTGGTTTTGGAATGGCTGTTTTATTTTTCAGATCAGCAAGACGGTCAAGGATTGTTAAATCTATGAAGGTCCTGCTGGGGTCTTCTGTGGTTTGTTTGGGAGTTGTTTGTTTGGGAGATGGAGTGGGAGAATCATAGATAATGATTGGACTGTTTGGGGTTTTGGGAGTGTTTGGTGGGGTAGAATCTGGCGAGGATGGCAGCTGGGCCATTGTTACTGTTGTTCCACATGGCAGCTGGATTGCCAGAGGTTGTGGCTCAGATGATTGAGGAGAATGAGGTTCAGAAGGTGGAGGAGATGGAGTTTCAGAATGATGAAACTCAGGTTGAGGTGATGGTTGAGGTGATGGTGGATGAATTTCTGGTTGAGGAGAGGGAGAAGGAATTGCTGGTTGTGGAGAAGGAGGAGGAATATCTGGTTGTTCAGGAATATGTGGTTCTTCTGGAATGGGTGAGAGAGGTTGTTCTGGTTGAGGAGATTTGGCAATATCTGGTTCAGTGTTTGGATTGTTGGGAAGGTTATCAGAAGCACGTTGATCAATGTCAGACAGAACTTTGTCAAGTGCTGATGTTGTTGAAATTGTTGGTTTGGGATGTTTGGTGCGGGGTCTTCTGAGTTGTAGTGCCTTAGAAGGGTCATCTTCTGGTTCGGTTTCATCTATTGTTGGGATGGGGATTGGGATATCATGAGAAGCTGGAGTGGGAATTGATGTTGGAATAGCAGAAGAATTTAAAACAGAAGCAGCAGATAAATTACCTCTTTTCTTGGGTGTCTGCTGGGATGTTCCTTCTGAGGGGGCCTTCCTTTTCTTCGTCTTCTTCAGTGTAGCTTCTGGTTGAGGTTGGTGCAGATCTTTGATATTCAGCTTGGGATCTGTACCATCAGCCTTGCACGCGTCTAGGTATCTGAGAACCACCACTGGTTTAGATTCTATCTCAGAAAATAAAGGAAAGTCACTCAGTGGGACTCTTCTGCTGGTGATGTCAGCAATAGGAGTAACGCTGGGTTCCTTTCTGATATTCTCTATTAACTTCATTTTCTTCAGATTCTTCGCATTCAGAGGCTTCCCAACTGTTGGTTCAATGGTGCTTAACTCTTGAGCTTCTATCAGGTGCTCTATCAGCCTATTCTCAGTCAGAATATATGATATTAACCTTCCAAAGGGTATCCAATCCCTCTTTGTTCTTTCTTCTTCCCTGGTTTCCTTCACGCTTGTTCTGAGGTGATTAAACAGAAGATGAGCCAAGTTGATTTTTACCTTCTGATTGATAAAATATATCAGAAACTGCTGATCTATATTTATGTAATCAGGGGAACTAGTTGGCTTCCTATGATTAAAACACCCCAGAATTATCTTCGCCCAAACTCTGTGGTGATCCTTTAGATCTCTGATCTTGCTGCTGGGCACC
Source organism: Vicia faba (assembly GCA_948472305.1). Taxonomy (NCBI): domain Eukaryota; kingdom Viridiplantae; phylum Streptophyta; class Magnoliopsida; order Fabales; family Fabaceae; genus Vicia; species Vicia faba. The sequence continues at coordinate 21,907,097 of OX451735.1, forward strand.
CCATGGGTGAAAATCCTTTCTGCTATGACACCCACGTCAGAGCATCTTTCAGCCATATCAATACAGCGGATGCCACCGCCACTGTAACCAATCAATTTTGTTATGTGATCCTCAGTGATCACAATCTTCTTCCCCATTATGTAGGAGGTGACTTGATGCGTTGAAGCAGTAGCATGAATCCAGAACTCCTTGACTAACATTGGGAATGTTGGTCCAACCAACCTGTCAAAATATCTCTCCCATTTCTGTGCCCTAATTTCTTCTGTCAAGTAAAAACCATTCTCTTTCAGACTGCCAAAATCAATAATCAGTTCATACAACACTTCAAGATTCTTCACTGGAGTAAGGAGTGTTCTGAATGGAACTTGGTACTGTTCAGAGGAAGCTTTCTTCTGAGAACCTGCAGAAGCACTGCTGGAGGTTGCCATGTTCACACTTAGGAGTTTTTTCTGAGAAACTGAGAAAAAAGGGTTTAAACTTGAAAGAGATGAACACAGAGAAAATGCAGAAAATATTTGAGAGATAATGAGAAACTGTAAAAGATTAATGTGAGAAATTAACGTTCTTAAATAGATTTCAGAATATTTTGAAAGAGTAAACGTTTTCAAGAAAGAGAAATAAAATCATGATTACGATTTAAAAACATGATTACTTTCATTTAATGCTTGCTGATTTTGGGGGATTTGAGAAAGATACTTGAAACGGTTACCAGACATGTGTCTCAATGCACCCAATCAGCGTTTTGCCTTCTCAGAAGCGTGCGCGCGTTCTGCTTCAGAGATTTGCTGATGATTGGATGACACTTGTTTGATTTAGTGATCAGCACGTCTATCTTTGAGCTGAAATGCTCAGATCTTTAAGACTAGCATCTGATACAATCTGCATGTTCTATCTTTCTGAAACGAGATTGATCAGAAGTTCACAGTAAAACAAATACATTCAGAAGATAAATATATGGAATTAAAACATTTTCACTCTGGGCAGATTTTCATGCTGAGATGATTCAGAATGAAATTGAACCTATCTTCAGAAAGGGGTTTAGTGAAGATATCAGCCCATTGATGGTCTGTATCTATAAATTTTAAGTTCAAAATCCCTTTCTGAATATAGTCCCTAATGAAATGATGTTTTATTTCTATATGCTTAGCTCTAGAATGTAAAATAGGATTCTTACTTAAGCAAATAGCAGAAGTATTGTCACAGAGTATAGGGATATTACTCTCAAAAATCTGGAAGTCTTCAAGCTGACTTTTCATCCAGAGCATTTGTGTGCTACATCCTGCTGCTGCTATGTACTCAGTTTCTGCTGTTGATAGCACAGTTGTGGATTGCCTTTTGCTGGACCAAGAGATCAGATTTTCTCCCAGAAACTGGCAGCTTCCAGAAGTACTTTTACGCTCTACTCTGTCTCCAGCAAAATCAGCATCGCAGTAGCCTACTAAACTGTAATCACTAGATTTTCTATAAAATAAACCCAGATTAGTAGTACCTTTCAGATACTTGAAAATTCGCTTAACAGTTGTTAAGTGAGATTCTCTAGGATCTGATTGGAATCTAGCACAAATACATACGCTGAATAATATATCAGGTCTTGAAGCTGTCAGATAAAGGAGAGAACCAATCATACCTCTGTAGACTTTCTGTTCTACCTTTTTGCTTACCTCTTCTCTTTCCAGAATGCACGTGGGATGCATTGGAATCTTTGATGGCTTACATTCTGAGAGGTCAAATTTCTTCAGAAGATCTCTGATGTATTTGCTCTGATGAATGTAAGTTCCCTCTGGTGTTTGATTGATCTGAATTCCTAGAAAGAATTTCAGCTCCCCCATGAGGCTCATCTCAAATTCTGCCTGCATACACTTAGCAAATTTTCTTCCAAGAGAAGGATTAGTAGAACCAAAAATAATATCATCAACATAAATTTGACAGACTAAGATGTCATTCTTAACTGACTTACAGAATAAGGTAGTGTCCACCTTCCCTCTGGTGAATTCATTTTCTAACAGAAAGTTACTTAGTCTTTCATACCAAGCTCTGGGAGCTTGTTTCAGACCATATAGTGACTTCTTTAGTTTGAAAACATGTTCTGGATGTTTTGTATTTTCAAAACCAGGGGGTTGGTGCACATAAACCTCTTCTTCTATATAACCATTTAAGAATGCACTATTGACATCCATCTGATACAGAGTGATGCCTCTATTAACAGCAAATGAAATTAAAAGCCTGATAGATTCTAACCTGGCGACTGGGGCAAAGGTTTCTGTATAGTCTATCCCCTCTTGCTGACTATAACCTTGTGCAACCAGTCGTGCTTTGTTTCTGATGACTTCACCTTGTTCATTTAGCTTGTTTCTGAACACCCATCTTGTTCCAATGACGTTGAATCCTTTTGGTCTGGGAACAAGATCCCATACGTCATTTCTGGTGAATTGATTCAGCTCTTCTTGCATTGCCAGAATCCAGTCATTATCCAGAAGTGCTTCATCAATAGAAGAAGGTTCAATCAGAGACACAAGTCCCATGAGGGTTTCTTCAGAGTTTCTGAAGCTTGCTCTTGTTCTGATTGGATCTTCCTTTATTCCTAAGATTGTTTCTTCTGGGTGATCCAAGCTGCTTCTGGGTAATCTCTTCTGAGGTTGATCAGCAGTTGTTGTAGGATTGCTAGCAGTTCTCCTTTCAGACGTTGAAGGAGTGTTTGTGTTGAGAGCTTCTGATGACTTGTCTTCAGAACCTGTAAGTTCAATTTCCATACCTGCAAAAACTTCATTCTACTTTGACTTTTCAGAGTCAAGCTTATCATCAAAACAAACACTGATTGATTCTTCCACAATCTGTGTTTCTGTGTTGTATACTCTGTACCCTCTTGAGCGTTCAGAGTATCCTAACATAATACACTTCTGTGCTTTAGAGTCAAACTTGTTCAAATAATTCTTTGTATTTAACATAAAACAGGTACATCCAAATGGATGAAAATATGAAATGTTGGGCTTTCTGTTCTTCCATAATTCATATGGAGTCTTTTCCAGAATAGGTCTTATTGAGATTCTATTCTGAATGTAGCACGTTGTGTTTATTGCCTCTGCCCAGAAGATCTTAGCAACGTTTGTCTCATTGATCATGGTTCTGGCCATTTCTTGCAATGTTATGTTCTTTCGTTCTACAACTCCATTTTGTTGGGGAGTTCTAGGACACGAGAAGTCATGCAGAATGCCTCTGTCATTAAAGAATGACTCAAAATCTTTGTTTTCAAACTCTCCACCATGATCACTTCTGACTTTAACGATTCTAAGATCCTTTTCATTCTGAACTTGGTTACAGAAGGTAACAAACACAGAGTGTGACTCGTCCTTGTGTCTTAAGAACTTTACCCATGTCCATCTGCTATAGTCATCTACGATTACTAACCCATACTTCTTGCCACTGACTGAAGCAGTTTTGACTGGTCCAAATAAGTCAATGTGCAGAAGTTCTAATGGCTTAGAGGTAGAAACAACATTTTTAGATTTAAAAGAAGGTTTTGCAAACTTGCCTTTCTGACATGCTTCACACAGAGCATCTGAATTGAACTTCAAATTAGGAAGTCCTCTGACCATATTGAGTTTGTTAATCTGAGATATTCTTCTCATACTAACATGCCTCAATCTTCTGTGCCAGATCCACTGCTCGTTGTTAACAGACAGAAGGCACTTTACGTTCTGACTTTTTAGTTCAGAAAGTTTGATTTTGTAAATGTTGTTTTTCCTCTTTCCATTAAACAGGATAGTCCCATCTTTCTGACTAACAGCTTTACATGATTTTTGATTAAAGATTATATCATAACCGTTATCACTTAATTGACTTATGGATAACAGATTATGCATTAATCCATCTACTAGCAGAACATTATTAATAGAGGGAAGATTTCCATTACCTACAGTTCCAGAGCCAATGATCTTTCCCCTCTGATTGCCTCCAAAGCCAACGTGGCCTCCAGGCTTAAGTTCCAGGCTTTGGAACATATGCCTTCTTCCCGTCATGTGTCACGAGCAGCCAGAGTCCAGGTACCATGACTGGTGTTTCTGATTTGCTGCTAAAGATATCTGCAACATGTATTATTTTATCCTTAGGTACCCAGATTTTATTGGGTCCTGATTTGTTAGATTTACCAAAACTCTGGTTGAATTTTGGTTTCACAGAGTACTTACTGCTAGTGTATTTAATATCATGTGTGTGACCATACACAAAATGTGAATTCAGAGGAGTGTGTTTAATGGTTAAATCCATGACATTCTTTGGTGTAGGAACCTTACCTTGGTATCCTATTCCCTTCTGGAAACTGTGATCATACTCCTTGATGATCTCATCAGTGTTGCTGGGAGTTTCAGAAATTGGTTCCTTCTGAGAGTTTTGTAAAGTATTTTCTAATTTTGAAATTTTAATTCTCAGCTCAGAATTCTCCAATTTGAGACTCTCAGTCTTATTAGAGCCAGATTCAAGATTCCTTTTCAGGTCTCTGAATTTAACTCTAATCTGCTGATACCTTTCCAGAATTTCATTAAGGCTTTCAGCAAGTTCAGCCTTGGTAAAATTAACAGCAAAGTCAGGAAATACCTCTTCAGTATCTGATTCTGAGTCTGATTCAGAAGCTTCACTATCTTCTGAAATGTTGGCCATGAGAGCTATGTTTGCTCTCTCATCATCTGATTCTGAGTCAGCTTCAGACGAGTCAGAGTCATCCCATGTAGCCATGAGACTTTTCTTCTTTTCTCTTCCAAACTTCTTTTTGGGCTTTTCCCTCTGAAGCTTTGGGCAGTCACTCTTGTAGTGTCCTTGCTCATTGCACTCATAGCAGATGATGTCCTTGGTGTTTGGCTTTCTGCTTCCTGAGGAGCCTTCAGATCTTCTGTATCCAGAGGAAGAATCCGTCCTTCTGTATCTGGAAGAAGACTCGTTCTGATCAGATCTTCTGGGATTCCTGAACTTCCTTTGCCTCTGCTTCCACAGTTGATTCACCCTTCTGGAGAGGAGGGAGAGTTCGTCTTCTTCTGATGAGGATCCATCATATGTTTCTTCAACTGCCTGCAAAACTTTAGACTCAGATTTTTTGTTAGATTTTAATGCTAAAGGCTTACCTTGCTTCTGGGGTTCATCAGCTTCTAGCTCTATCTCATGACTTCTGAGGGAGCTGATAAGTTCCTCCAGAGAAATTTTGTTGAGATCTTTTGCTAGCTTCAGAGCTGTAACCATTGGCCTCCACTGCTTGGGTAAGCTTCTGATGATTTTCTTGACGTGATCAGCAGTAGAGTAACCTTTGTCCAGAACCTTGAGACCAGCTACCAGAATCTGGAATCTTGAGAACATTGTTTCAATGTATTCACTTTCTTCCATTTTGAACGCCTCATACTTCTGAATGAGCGCCAGAGCTTTAGTTTCTTTGACCTGAACGTTGCCCTCATGCGTCATTAAGAGTGAGTCAAACATGTTCTTTGTTGTGTCTCTGTTGGAGATCTTTTCATATTCAGCATACGAGATGGCGCTGAGAAGGATGGTTCTGGCCTTGTGGTGATTCTTGAAGTCACACTTTTGTTGGTCAGACATTGTTTTCCTATCAATCTTCTGACCGCTTGCATTCACAGGGTGCGTGTATCCATCTGTCACCATGTCCCACTGATCAGCATCATGTGCCAGAAAGAAGCTTTCAATTCTGTCTTTCCAGTAATCAAAATTTTCTCCATCAAAGACTGGAGGTTTACCGCTGAATCTGTCTCTGTCCTCATGGTTGTCATTGCTGGTGTGAGAATAATTTCCTTCCATTGTGTTTTTCTGACGCTGGATCTTGTACTGACACAGTTAAGTGTTTTAGCTCAGAACCAGGAGCTCTGATGCCAATTGAAGAAGTGAAAAACACAAGAAGGGGGGGGGGATTGAATTGTAAAACTGAAAATCAATGCAATGAACACGATATTTTTATCCTGGTTCGTTTGATCTCAAACTACTCCAGTCCACCCGTCAAGGTGATTTCGCCTCTCTCCAACGAGGTCTTAATCCACTATATTCAACTGAATATTACAATCTGCTTTAACAACTGCTAAAGCCTTCTTGATGCAAACCACAGCCCGGTTTGTCAAGGAATCACTTTCTTACACAGAATGGAAATCTAGGTGTGTGAGTGTTTTCTACAAAAACAGTTTATCACAACTGTGATATTACACAACTTAAGCTTATGAAACTAGATTGCTAAAATATAATTGAGTAAGGAATTATGGAGCTTTTTAGCAAACTGAGAATGAGAAGATGTAGAATAGCTTTTAGGCGTGGAAATAGTTGTAGAGCATTAGCCAATTCAATCTTCATTGTCTTGTTTATATAGCACTGAATTTGTTGAACGTTGGAGCAATATTCTTGATTCAATGCCAATAACAAACTTTCCTTATTGAGCAGATCTTGTCTGGAATAATGTCGTTGGTAATAATTCGCTTTGAATGCACAGTACCGTTGCTACTTAAAGCGTGTTATGGCTTTGGCTCATTCTGACTCTGCTTAAGTGCTGATGAACTGTTGTTGTCTTTATCAGAGTGTTGAGTGCAGTTCTGTTCATCAAGCTTCAGCAATCGCGTGAGTTGTTCTTCTGATTCTGGTATTCTGATATAGCGACTTCTTATGCTGATGTTAATAACCAATATTCTGATGCTGATTAAGTGTACTCCTGTTGATACCTATCTGAGTTTCTGCAAAACAGAAAGTAATATTTTAGGTAGCAAATAGTTCTTATATGAATCACATAATTAATATATCCTTTCATTTTGTTATCATCAAAACTTAAACTTAGGGTAGTAGATTCAAACTTTGTTCTAACATCTCGGTGGACTGAAAACCTGAAAGGGCGGTCCAGGCAAAAATTAGGGATCAAAGCGTGCGACTATGTCTCGTCATCTCGTCACTTGCCTACCAGAAGAAGACTTGTCATTTTGACCGAAAGATACCAAGCACCTCATAGGTGGGGATAATACTTGATCCACAGGGCCTCCGCAGGCACCTTCTCCCGCAGAAACAGGGGCAAAAAAGTCTCGATGCAAGCCATCGTCATATCCTTAGCACGCGTCCCAGTAAAATTCACTCCCTGCAGAGTAAGACAGTAATGATAGCTCTCCTCAGCTGAGACTTGCAACTGTGAATGAATCGGTAATATTCTCCCCAAGCAGAGTTTATCTACCATCAACACTGAAAAGGCTTAATATCCCCGGCAGTCTTAATATTCCCCAACGGAGTATAAGAATATCCCCCGGCAGAATACAGGATATCCCCAGTGGAGTTAAAATTTTCCCAGCGAAGTCTGAAAAAGCTTCCCCAGTGTAGTTGAAGAATCATCCCCAGTAGACTCTAGAAGTTCCTCCTCGGCGGAGTATAAAAATAAATATACCCAGCCGAGTTCAAAGAAAGATTGTCCCCAGCAAAGCTCAAAGGATTATCCCCATTAGAGTCTAAAATGTTATCCCCAGTGAAGTCGCAACTGAAAGATCATCCCCAGCGGAGTTCTTTCCTTTCGCAAACAGGAATTCAAACCCTAATAGAATTCAGTATCACCAGCAACAGTAATTCATCCCAACGGAATTTATCAGTGGAATCCTCAGCAGAACATCTCTTCCCCACAGAGTAATCTCCTCATCAGCTTATTCCCCAACGGAGTTATCCTCTCCTGCAGGTCTATTCTCACAATCATCTTCGTTCGCCACCCTCAATGGAAACGAAGAATTCAACTCTATTCTCCAGCAGCTATCCGGGATTTATTTTCCCCAGCTAAAACATTATGTTTCCATACATCATGACACATGCATATACGCGTCATACAACACAATCTCGTTTATTTTGAGAACATCATTGCTTGATCCATATCATGCATTGCATATGACTGACCTTTACCTTTCAAGAAGGATGCAGTTAAGTTCTCAGCTCAGTCGAAGACCTGACCGGTTCTTAAATCTCAACTAAATCATCCTCGGTTGAATTTCAGATAAGGTTCTCAATCTCGACGATTTTCCTCCGTCATAGTGTGGACGAGTTCTACAATCTCAATGGTATACTACGTTGAAGACCATACAGTTCCTAGATCTTGATGTTTTCCTCCATCATAGTGTGTACGAGTTCTACAATCTCAACGGTATACTACGTTGAAGACCAGAAAGTTCCTAGATCTTGATGAAGATGTTTCCCCCATCATAGTATGGACAAGTTCTACAATCTCAACGGTATACTACGTTGAAGACCAGACAGTTCCTAGATCTTGATGTTTTCCTCCTTCATAGTGTGGACGAGTTCTACAATCTCAACGGTATACTACGTTGAAGACCAGACAGTTCCTAGATCTTGATGAAGATGTTTCCCCCATCATAGTGTGGACGAGTTCTACAATCTCAACGGTATACTACGTTGAAGACCAGACAGTTCCTAGATCTTGAAGTTTTCCTCCGTCAAAGTGTGGACGAGTTCTACAATGTCAACGGTATACTATGTTGAAGACCAGACAGTTCCTAAATCTTGATGTTTTCCTCCGTCAAAGTGTGGACGAGTTCTACAATCTCAACGGTATACTATGTTGAAGACCAGACAGTTCCTAGATCTTGATGTTTTCCTCCGTCATAGTGTGGATGAGTTCTACAATCTCAACGGTATACTACGTTGAAGACCAGACAATTCCTAGATCTTGATGAAGATGTTTCCCCCCGTCAAAGTGTGGACGAGTTCTACAATCTCAACAGTATACTCTGTTGAAGACCAGACAGTTCCTAGATCTTGATGAAGATGTTTTCCTCCATCATAGTGTGGACGAGTTCTACAATCTCAACGGTATACTACGTTAAAGACCAGACAGTTACTAGATCTTGATTTTTTCCTCCGTCATAGTGTGGACGAGTTCTACAATCTCAACGGTATACTACGTTGAAGACCAGACAATTCTTAGATCTTGATGAAGATGTTTCCCCCGTCATAGTGTGGACGAGTTCTACAATCTCAACGGTATACTACGTTGAAGACTAGACAGTTCCTAGATCTTGATGTTTTCCTCCGTCATAGTGTGGACGAGTTCTACAATCTCAACGATATACTACGTTGAAGACCAGACAGTTCCTAGATCTTGATGAAGATGTTTTCCTCCGTCATAGTGTGGACGAGTTCTACAATCTCAACGATATACTACGTTGAAGACTAGACAGTTCCTAGATCTTGATGTTTTCCTCCGTCATAGTGTGGACGAGTTCTACAATCTCAATGGTATACTACGTTGAAGACCAGACAGTTCCTAGATCTTGATGAAGATGTTTCCCCCCGTCATAGTGTGGACGAGTTCTACAATCTCAACGGTATACTACGTTGAAGACCAGACAGTTCCTAGATCTTGATGTTTTCCTCCGTCAAAGTGTGGACGAGTTCTACAATCTCAACGGTATACTACGTTGAAGACCAGACAGTTCCTAGATCTTGATGTTTTCCTCCGTCATAGTGTGGACGAGTTCCATAATCTCAACGGTATACTATGTTGAAGACCAGACAGTTCCTAGATCTTGATGAAGATGTTTCCCCCCGTCAAAGTGTGGACGAGTTCTACAATCTCAACAGTATACTCTGTTGAAGATCAGACAGTTCCTAGATCTAGATGAAGATGTTTTCCTCCGTCATAGTGTGGACGAGTTCTACAATCTCAATGATATACTAAGTTGAAGACCAGATAGTTCCTAGATCTTGATGTTTTCCTCCATCATATTGTGGACGAGTTCTACAATCTCAACGGTATACTACGTTGAAGACTAGACAGTTCCTAGATCTTGATGAAGATGTTTCCCCCCGTCATAGTGTGGACAAGTTCTACAATCTCAACGGTATACTACGTTAAAGACCAGACAGTTCCGAGATCTTGATGTTTTCCTCCTTCATAGTGTGGACGAGTTCTACAATCTCAACGGTATACTACGTTGAAGACCAGACAGTTCCTACATCTTGATGAAGATGTTTTCCTCCGTCATAGTGTGGACGAGTTCTACAATCTCAATGGTATACTAAGTTGAAGACCAGACAGTTCCTAGATCTTGATGAAGATGTTTCCCCCCGTCATAGTGTGGACGAGTTCTACAATCTCAACGGTATACTACGTTGAAGACCAGACAGTTCCTAGATCTTGATGTTTTCCTCCGTCAAAGTGTGGACGAGTTCTACAATCTCAACGGTATACTACGTTGAAGACCAGACAGTTCCTAGATCTTGATGAAGATGTTTCCCCCCGTCATAGTGTGGATGAGTTCTACAATCTCAACAGTATACTACGTTGAAGACCAGACAGTTCCTAGATCTTGATGTTTTCCTCTGTCATAGTGTGGACGAGTTCTACAATCTCAATGGTATACTACGTTGAAGACCAGACAGTTCCTAGATCTTGATGAAGATGTTTTCCTCCGTCATAGTGTGGACGAGTTCTACAATCTCAACGGTATACTACGTTGAAGACCAGACAGTTCCTAGATCTTGATGTAGATGTTTCCCTCTGTCATAGTATGGACGAGTTCTACAATCTCAACAGTATACTACGTTGAAGACCAGACAGTTCCTAGATCTTGATGAAGATGTTTTCCTCCGTCATAGTGTGGACGAGTTCTACAATCTCAACGGTATACTACGTTAAAGACCAGACAATTCCTAGATCTTGATGAAGATGTTTTCCTCCGTCATAGTGTGGACGAGTTCTACAATCTCAACGGTATACTACGTTGAAGACCAGACAGTTCCTAGATCTTGATGAAGATGTTTCCTCCGTCATAGTGTGGACGAGTTCTACAATCTCAACGGTATACTACGTTGAAGACTAGATAGTTCCTAGATCTTGATGAAGATGTTTTCCTCCGTCAAAGTGTGGACGAGTTCTACAATCTCAACGGTATACTACATTGAAGACCAGACAGTTCCTAGATCTTGATGAATATGTTTCCCTCAGTCGAAGACCTGACCGGTTCTTAAATCTCAACTGAATTATCCTCTGTTGAATTTCAGATAAGGTTCTCAATCTCGACAATTTTCCTCGGTCAAAGTGTGTACGAGTTCTACAATCTCAACGGTATACTACGTTGAAGACCAGACAGCTCCTAGATCTTGATGAAGATGTTTCCCCGAGTTAAATTACGGACAAGTTCTTAAAACTCAGCAAAGATGTTCTCTCAGCTGAGGTACAGGCAAGTTCCTAAATCTCAACAAAAGTTAGGCTTCCCCAACGGAATCTTCTACAACAACAGGTATGCAAGTTCTCGCTAAGGAATATCTTATGCGATCGACGCTCCTGCAGATGGAATCTGTAAGTCCATCCTCCTACCAACAATCTCCAAATGGCATCTGTAAGCCCATTCCCGACATCACCAGGCTGATACCACTTCATGCGAGTGCAAATTTCTGGGTACTCTAGTGTTCAATCATCTTCCATCTTCGGATCACGAAAGGCGCGAAAGCCAATCTACATCCTCAGGTTTAAGAAGATTGAACAGGGGCAGCTGTTGTACCCCAAAATTTTCCCTCTCATATTTCTCAAGACATTGTAAGAAAAATCTCAAAGTGGCTCAAGATTGCTCAAGAGTTGGACAGTCAAGCTATCTCCTAAGAAAGTCAACCCCAAATTAGGGTTTTGTGTTGCATCAAGATCCTTGAATCCAAATGACATCAAGTGATCCTCAATTTCCTAATATGTTCTCAAAATCATCCATGTCAAATTTCAAGCCTTGCAGAGGAAGTTTGCTCAGTCAATTGCTCAAAGGGTCCAAAAATTGACTTTGCTAGGGCAAAAGTCAACTGTGACCTATAAACAGTCAAACTTCAAGAGTTTTTGCCAACATGTTCGTTTTGAAGGATATTTCATCATTTGATCAAGGTTTATCATGATTCATCAAGGATTGCTCAAATTTCATCAAGACTCAAAAGTTGCTAAATTAGGGTTTTGTAGGAAAAGTCAACTCAACTTATCCAAGCATAACTTTCTCATACTTTTGAGAAATGACCCATCCAAAGCTCAGTTTGAAGAGGATGAAATTTCTTACAATCCAACTTCATACCCCAAGATCAGAAAATGCACTCACAAGAAGTTATAAATTTGGACATTATAGGTAATTTTTGAAAGTCAACAAAAACACCTTTTTTCCAAAGCTTATAACTTGAGCATGGAATATCAAAATTATATGAGACCAAAAGGGTTGGTTAGAGGACATCTCAAGCTTTCTAAAAATTCCAAGAACGCTTCCAAAAGTTCAAAATTGAAGAAGTTATGCATTGTTAAAGTTGGGCATTTTTGCAAAATTGCCAAAAGTCAACTATCCCCAAAACTTCAAATTTTGTCAAATGGGTCCATTCTTTTCCACTTGATTTGAGCTTGCCCCATTGCACACGTGTCTTAGCTTCAGCCTTGAGATCATATTTCTTTTTTATTATGTTATTTGATTTTTATTAAATTATTTCATTTTAAATCAAATTAAATCAAATAAAATCCAAATATTGATTACTTGGTATCTTTTTGGCTATTTCAGAACTGAATCATCATCATTAAGAGTATCAAATTCGTATCAAGCAATCCATGTGCAAAAAGATTGAGTTTTGACAATTTTGGAAGGTTTAGTAATGGTGAATCAAATCAAATTTCTTGGCATTGATGTGGAAGGATTCAATCCATAATTCTTAACCTAATGCATTCCATAATACATAAGGAATCTTGAGGCACGATTACAAGGGTTAGAGGCTGCAAGAATAATCAAAACCAAACTTGAAAAAAGTGGTAAAAAGTGTGAAATCAAAATCGTGTGTAAAGGTGATTTCAGAAACCAAGAACGGTCTCAATCGATTCCTTGACGATCACTGAAGCAGAACCAACCCAAAGCAGGCCTCCGTACACGCTCAAACGCGCTGTAAGTGTCACAAAAATCCACTTCTTTCTTGAATTCGCAAATCATTATTCCTGCATCTTTTGTACAAATTATTTGCATATTCATGATCCTCACCATGTTTCTAAGCCTTTTACATTATCCAATTTTGTTTATGTGACTTATACTGTGAGATGCCATAGCTAGGGTTTCGTGGTCTTTTTTGGGCATTTCTCTTACAGGAAAAATTGGCTATCAAAAGGGGCATGGTTGTGACCGGGATGATGAGACGAGCATGACCATGCCTTTGGATTGCATTTTCGTGGCTCATAGCAAGCTTTGGAGATGGCCTGGCTTATAGCTACAGACTGTTGTCCGTTGGTATAGGGTTGGAGTGTTTTAGCCACGGTCCAACGACAAGGACGATGGCGTGTCATTCTCCAATTCGTCCATTCAAATATGGCGCGCATTATTTTGTTTTCTGATCCATTAATTTTGCTTTGTGTTATTATCATTATTTTACAATATACTAACAAATGAAGCAAAGTGGCTTAGTGGTAAACGCGTGCGTCCAAACTCCTTCAGGACCTGGGTTCGAATCCCAGGTCCCCCATATTCTTTGTTGTATTTTTCTTCAGGAAATCCGGTGCAAATCAAGCATTGTGGCATACCATGCGCTTCCACATCTGCAGCAGCCAGATGGCCAAAGGCCAGATCTGGTGATCCAGATTGAGAGTCCACCATGGAGCCAAGTCAACATGCACGTATGGAATCCAAAAAGTCAACCAGGGCCAGCTCGTTTGGGCCTCAGAATTGCTTCTCCAACACTCATATTCAGGCCCAAACCCCCTTATCTCTCTCTATTTTATATTTTTTTGTTTTAATTATTTATTGTTATTATTTTTATTATTAACTAACCAATCAATTTCTTTATAAAATTAAAACCATAAAAAATGTTTTCTTCATAAAATCAAATTTTTATTTTTATTAATAAACAATAATTTAATTAATTTAGGCTTTAATTAGAAATAACTTTAATATATTTTTTGTAAATAATTAAAACTAATTAGACTTAATTAGGTTTTTACTAACATTAATTAATTTATATTTCTTTCTTTAAATAACAAAAAAACCCTAAAATAATTTATTTTCATTAATTAATTAATTTATTAATTAATTTAATAATTAACTTAGATTAATTTTTTTCTTAATTCAAAAAAAAATCTTTTCTTTAACAAGAAGGGTCAAAACCCTAAACTTGCGCCCGATTTAATTTCCCGCATGCGATCTATTTATTCAATATTGTACTTGTTTCCAGAATGTAATAGATAATTAGGACCGTTTATTTATCGCTTTATTTATTTTTCCGCATTTAAATTTCAAAGGGTTTGTCTTTGGCGATGTAAATACCCGACGCCTTGTAATTTAAATTCCGCAATTTATTTTCCGCAAAATATAACTGTTAGATGTTTGATAATAGGGATGCATGACAAGAATGAATGTTTTAACCTAAAATCAACTTAGATCACCATTGACATGTACAAAGACAAAATTAACTGAAACCGAAACACTCGCACATGCGCACTCTTAGGGTACACCCCTCTTGGTTGCCTTCGTACGCGATCATTGAGTATAGGTAACTTTAGAGGTCGTCCTCTTGTCTAAAGATCATAGTCACCTCGAAACGGTCGCCTCAGATATTGTTGCCTCAAAACAAATGATCTAAGATATTAGGGTTACCGCTAAGGCGTCCTACCATTGCTCTGGTGACCGTAAGTCCCTAAATTCGAATTGACCCTCAAAATCCAAACGACGGTGCTACCTACTCATTCATAGTGGGATAGCATTGTCTAAAGGAGGATAGCATAGAACGATTCCCTTTTCGAGTAGGTAGATGGTTCTTAAGTACTTGTTCTTTCAAAAAACAAAAACTTTTCACACTTACACTTTTCAAACGAAGTTTCAAAATAAAAACTTTTTCAAACCCACAAGCACAAAGAAAAGCAATTTTGAAAACAATATGAGCAAGTACCTAAGAGCCTGTGGATAACCACGGATAGAAAGGGTGCTAACACCTTCCCTTTCTATAATCTACCCCCCGAACCCGAGAAATATCTCGAAAAAGGAATTTTTCTGTGCTTTTTTTCCTTTCCTTGTTGGATAAAATAAAAGTCGGTGGCGACTCTTGCTTACCGCGACATTTTGCGAACACAAAACACAAAACACAAACCAGCATTCCAAAAACAGTCAGTTCTTTCCCACCGTATCACAAGGTATATTATTGAATTGTTCTACTTTTTATTGTAACCAAATTCAACTTAACAGGTCATGTTATATTTTATTTTCAACAGGAACTTGAATGCAAGAAAGATTCAAAAACTTTATCATCATGAGGAAGAGTAGTTCCAAAATATACTCCAAAACTTCAGGCTTTCCGGTCTTTGTGCTTTTGTGTACACCACCATCAGCCATGACATGCAGGCTGCATTTACTGAGAGATGGCATATGGAAATGTCATATGTCCATCTTTCCATTGGTGAAATGACATTTATTATAATATGTAGCTTGCCTCTTACACCTTCCCATCAGAGGAAAGTTGTTTGATCATTCTAAGATCAGCAGGATAATGCAAATAGATGATGGAGGTTTATTTGGGAGCTGACCCTGCTGAAGCCTTTGAGCAGTGTAGAAGCACCAGAGATGCACTTGCCAGGTTTGCTTGGAGGATTTATATGGAAAAAACTTGGAGATAGTCGAACACTCGGACGCTGATGATCTTTGGACTGGCTACTACATAGAGTGTGTTAGATGATGGCAACTTATCTAGAGAAGGTGAATAGATCTCAAGTTAAAAATTCTTTTTGAAAAATTAGTTTTAAAACTTTGGCAAGCAGAAAATACCCAGATGAACTATCATCTAATCTGAACCGTTATAAAAAACCTCAGATATGCGTTAAATCAATGTTATTTGAAATGATAATGATATTCAATTGAGACAATATATTTTCACAAACAACATGTTTAAATATGATCACAATAGAAACATGTTTCCAATAAAAAATAAAACAACAAACACAATGAGACAAATTATCAAATACTTGGCGTACAATTAATATTGGTCAGATTTTTTTAATTCTTTTGTTGATTTCAAAAGCCAATTACAATCTTACGGATTGCAATCACTTAACAAAATAGTTTTGAATTTAACAAATGTTTATCTAGACATATGAATTGCACAATAAACAAATTCAATAATTTACAATTAAATGTAATATATATATATATATATATATATATATATATATATATATATATATATATATATATATATATATATATATATATATATATATATATATATATATATATATATATATATATATATATATATATATATATAATATATATATATATAATATATATATATATATATATATATATATATATATATATATATATATATATATATATATATATATATATATATATATATATATATATATATATATATATATATATATATATATATAGTGGGAGAGAAGAAAGAGGACACAAAGATTTGTTTAGGTAGTTCATCAATCATCCTCGCTATGGCTATGTCTGCCCTCAATTCTGTTTTAAATTGAGATAATCAATCTTACTTTGCAAAAATTGTTTACAAAAGAAATGTAGCAATCCAACCCTACAAACTTTATGTTTAATGTTGATCCTAACACTTTCTCTTCCCTTGATCTGAGCTTGATCAAGTAACCCAATAAAACCAATTTAATCCACCGTCTCACAGCACTCATTTGCAAGAAACTTCGTTCTTCAAAGCTTTCACTCGGTAAAATCCAAATTGTGAATTGTTGTTACCCAAGATTTTCAATCGTTCCTCCGCCTCGTTCTACTCCTTTGCAAGAACCCCCGTTCTTCAAAGCTTTCACTTGGCTAAATCCGAATTGCAAAATTTTGGTCAAAACCCCTAAATCAATATCTTGATCTTGGTGGAGGTACCCTATGGTTTATGTCAATGAACACTCCCCAAGATTCTCAACCCAATTTACAATTCAACAACCTAAATTGGACATTATCGACTCTGAATCTATGACACCCAAATAAAGAATGATTATGTGTAAATTGTTTGTGTATAAGCATAGACTATGAGAAGTTGAAGATAAAGACCATAGACTATTGTGTGTGTGTGTGTGTGTGTGTGTGTGTGTGTGTGTGTGTGTGTGTGTGTGTGTGTGCAAGTTGGAGGCAAAAAGAAAAAAATAAGATTAGAAAAAGAATGCAACTTTTAAAGATTTTTGATGCATGTGTCGACTTACACAAATCATGTGTTGACACCTTTGAAGCCTGATTCGACATGTATAGGTCAGTGTGTCGACACATGCATTAGAGGCTACATGATTTAAAAATGAATTGCATGTGTCGGCTCAAAACTCGTATGTGTCGACTCATAGAAGAATTTTTCTTCTATGTGTTGATCTGAAGGACATTATATGTCGAGACAGTCAAATAGAAGCCATAGGCTTTAAAAATGATCCACATGTGTCAGCTCACAGCATGTATGTGTCGATACATAGACCTGTTTTTCTCATAAAAGGTCGTTTTTAATGCATGGAACATTTTCTAAACCATTCTTAAGTTTCCTAATACTAAGATGCACATTTAGACCAAGATGATATTGTCCAATATACATAAATGCTAAAACATTCTAGTTTTGAAATCATACAAAACATCTCTAATAGAAAGGTGCACTCACAAAGTGTTCCCTGAGGTGCTTCTTCTTTATCTTGGTTGACACGTCCATATTTATGGACAAAAGTGCAAACTATGTGGATGTGGATTACCTCAAATATTTCATCGACTTGGAGTTCATTCACAAGTAGAATTAGGGGGGAGGGGGGGAGGGGGGTGCTTGGTTGACCTGTACTCCAATCTAAGCGAAGGCTGTAAATGGACGACAAAGCAATTGACAAGCTCACGCACCATGCTTACGGTAATTTTCAAATCCCACTATTAAGTTACAAACAATTTTTTCACACTTGTTACTAATATTTTTTTCCTTATTTGTTTTCAGGGATGGATACTTACCCACTATCACCGCATTTACGGGTTTAAACGTCGATTATCTGTTTGCTTTCCGATTTATCCCTAGAAGAGGGAATGATGATATATTTTCATTTCGTGTGTATATTGATCAGACTCAACATGATGACGTCCTCTGGATGTCATACGCCACTCACTGGAACATAATTTCATTCGACCATATTTTCTTATACATGCAGATCATTCCGAGGTTTCCCTTCCAGACTGCTTCTATCACTATTGTCCACAGAGAGCTTGATAACACTTTGGCGGATTTTGAGAGTCTTCTGGTACCAGTAGAGTATCCGAGTCATGAAGCCACAAAACAATGGTCTTACGTGGAGGGTTACATGACATAGTTCTATAGGATATCACACTCTCACATGACACAAGACACTCTTAAACGTCCATTTAGGCCTGCTCATGAGGAGATCCTGGAGGATGAACAAGCCGTGGATGATCATGCCATTGATGTCTTGTCGATCCGTCAGAGCATTACGTGGATGACGTGAGAATTAGGCATACTTAGTAGACTATGTTTTTATTGTATTTTATTTATTTTTCATCGACTTGGAAAATAATTGTTATACTATTATATTTATTTTTATAATATTTGATTTTATTAACGCATTACTCGGTTCTACAATATCGTTTTTATTAATCTTTGAAACAAATAACGACAATTTTAATCGAAATAAAATTAGTTTGAATTGAAAACACCACAATCTTAGTAAACATGTTCTTGAAAAATCGCGCAGGCAATAATTCAGAGATGCGTCTCAGAATTATCTCCACAAATGGTTCGAATAAACATATCCGAACTTATTTCTTAATAAATAGGGTGGTTGTTTGATTTTCTAATGACGAAAGGTGACTTCGGAGATGCAATGTTTGAATTCATCTTAGGAATATATTCGGAGATGCATCTCCGAATTAAATTTTACCAAAAAATAGTATTTGATGTGTTCAAAGATGGATCTCTGAATTCATCGGAAAAACATTTTCAAATTTTCAGAAGTATATTTAATATAACAAGGATGGAATGAGAAATTGTCATTTACATTTATTGGAGCCCATTGTACCTGAGAACTCTTAAAAGCAAAAGATAAGATAGGTGATATGTAGTACAATTTTGTGTAAATTGGGAATCAAATCATTATGGGCTATCATGTGGACAAAAAATGCTCGTGGGTGGCAAATGACAAATCTTTATGGGCTTTTTTATGGTTCAAAAGTATTTTAAGTGGTTGGCCAGTATTTCCCAAATCCCTATCCTTAATCCTTAATGAAATGAAAGGGATAGAGGGAAATTACAATAATGTCTATTCATGCATGTGATGAGTTTATGAAGTAGAAACACCATTGAAAATGATTTTTGTTTAATGAGATATTGACATTTTGTGGTATAACTACAAAATTTGTCACCGAGTTATGAAGTAGAAACACCATTGAAAATGAACTTTGTTTAATGAGATATTGACATTTTGTGGCACCACTACAAAATTTATCACCAAGCTTCAAGTCTAAAGAATCCGTTTAACAACCAAGATATGAAAATCACTACTACTATGTTTCAAGTTCTATGAACACTAGTGGTTTATCTTGAGCTTTTTGAAACAACTCATGCAGAGCAATATCTTTTTTGGATCATTTTATGCCACATGATCTGATTAATATCCATTGCAGTAACTAAAATCAAACAAAACAACCTTGGGACTCTGAGTACCTAAATATCAGCTAGGATGTTCAGAGAAATTATATTCTTACAATAAAATTGACACGGCTTATTTAGTTGACAAAATTCAAAAATGCAGTCAATTGCATCTAATCCGTGGTTAATAAATATAAGGCATCACAACTCACAAATGGTCAAATCAAATGTCCACGTGCCTTAATTAACCATCCAAATTGTACTCAAACACATAATTTTCAAGTGTGGCAAATAATTAATGAGTTTCAACACATTCATATATTAATAGTATGTGTTATATCTCAAATTTATCCCATTAATAATAGTCATTTTATTTAAATCTTAGTGTTATTATGTTTCTAACCTATTGTTATTTTGTTGTATTTGTTTATTTCAAATTTTGTTTAGATAGAATGGGGGTTTAAATTCTCAGAGGAGTTATGTCTATCAACTTTGAATCAAGAGGACTTAACAATCATTTAATCTGCTGGCCTATTAAGAAATTTATTTGAGGTCCATTAGATGGAAAGTTGACCGAGGTCAACTTCTAAATTTTATTCAGTTTTTATTATTGTTATTCTTAATCTAAAAACTGTTGTTATTATTTTTTATAATTTTAGTATCAATATTATTTTTAGTATCATATTGTTATTATCATTAACATTATTAGTATTATTTATTATTTTTATTTATTATCAACTTGGAGGCTTTGTTGACCAAATTCAATCTAAGAGATGAAATTCTAATGCAAGCGGCGGCGCGTTTTTCTTCATCTTCATCACTAAGAAAAGTTCAGAAAACGTTTTTAATCAAATCATCGTAGAAATTAAATCAAATATCACAAAATTCATTTTATTGATTTTGAATGTACATACAAAATCAGTTCAGATGTGTACAATAATTTAATCCCTAATTTACAACAAAAATTTTCTAAAAATCAATTACAATCTGAGATTTTCAATCAACCTAATTTCTAATACAATCAATCTTCAATCAATCTAAATTATAATTGTAAATCATACAAAATTTTCCTAATCTAATCTAATTCCTAAGCCTATAAAAACCCTAAGAAATTAGAAGTGGAGGGAGGAGAGAAGATCCCTGGAAGAAAATTGGAAAGTTTGTTGCATCTTTTGCCCTCACTTATAGCTCTTCATCCCAAGAGAACTAGGGTTTCACAACTGAAACCCTAAATTCTCAGAACAAAGTCTTCCACTCAAAGTACCTGCAAGCAAAAGAAGAAGAGGATCAGAAGAGATTGGAGAAGGAATCAAAGGAAATTTTATGAGAAGTTTCACGACAAAGAAGGTAATTTGAGATCACTTGACTTAGGGTAAAATTGTGGTTATTTATTGATTGTTGTTTTTTTTGGATTTCGATTGGGATAAGGATTTCTGGGTTTTGTGTTGGGGTTAGGTTAAAACACAGTAAGGTTGGTTGATGCGGTTAGGGTTAGGATATTTAACCTAACCCTAGAGTTCATCTATAACCCTAAGGTTAGGTTAGATATCCTTAAGGTTCTAAGGGTTGGGTCATAGATTACTAGGATTCATGTGTGAGATCTGGGTTGTGGATGAAGATATGAAGGATCTGGGTTTAGGGATGGAGGTCTATGGTGGTTTCTGGGTTGCCTCACGGCGATTTGGTTGAATATTTAAAGATTCTGGTTGAGCTTCAATCGGAAATCTAGACAGGACGGTGGACTAAGGTGGTTATAAGGGGGAGCCGGCGACGGAAGCGGGAGAGCGGAGAAGAAATGAGCAAATGACTCGTATTTTTGTTTATATAGCATTCTCTCTATTTCCAGATACACACCAAGTGACTCCTAGCGAACCCTTCGATGAGGTGACCGTTGACCGATCATCTATGTTGTTGACCGGTCATCTGTGTTTCTGTTATGGTACTCCCAATGAAACTTTCTATTTGAGCCCTCTGTTTGTGGTACTTGAAATCAACGATCCAGAAGCTCTGTAGATCATTTTTATTCAAATCAAGTGTTTCCCTTTGTTCCAACGTATTGTAACACCATACACTCTCTCATACCATGTCCAAATGTACCCAGATTTATTCTGAACTTCGTATACAAGTCTCTCAAGTGTTTCCCTTCGTATACAAGTATTTTTTATATTTAAATATTTTAATAAATAATATTAAATTAATATTAAAAATATTTAATATATTTTAATAATAAAAAAAATATTTATTTATTAATTATTTTCAAATACTAACCATTCTTTTATTTTTATCAAACTTTTTATCATTCAAACTTGTTTTTTTTCATATACCTAAAATAGCTAATCAATTAAATACTAAATCTTTTTTACTAACTTATTTCAAATTTCAATAGTATTTTAAAAAAAGGATTGTGGATCTATTTTTCATTAACGGTAAACTGCATTTAGAACTATGCTACTTTCAAAATCAAGCTTGATTCAAAGATTAATTTCAAACATTTCCACAATCCATACAAAATACTAACGAACACTTCAAACTACGAAACTGAACTATGATTCTTCATTAAGAGATACGTAGGCACGCAACTTAAAAAACAAGGCGAATCCAACTTTTAAAAATCAAATCTTTTTTCTCAACTTATAGAAACCCTAGCTATGAAATTTCCTATCTACCCTTAACCTAATAATGGAGCCCCTGAGATGAAAAGTACCTAATACCTTCCCTTCATCTAATTGACCCACAAATATAGAACCTCTGATAAATTAAGATTTCCTATTAGAATTTCTCTTAGGATAAAAACTAATAGTGGTAACTCACAAATACGGTGTTAGCCATTCAAGATGAGATTGCAATTTGAGGTTAAACGAAGACTTGGCATAAACCGGACTAGTCAAATTTTAATCAACCGCAAAATGAATAGGTCAGTTAATCCATAAGTTGCATAAACTAAATTAAAACAAAAATGGGTACATAGTTGATACAATTGGTAATATCCATGTAGTTCTTGTCATTGCTCAAACACCACACAAAAATTTGTAAAAGAATTCCATGAAAAATCAACCAAGATTAGTGAATTTGTTAAACTCATTCATCTGCAGCTGTAGAGGAGTGGTGAGGAAAAGTAGCCCACACATCTTCCCATGTCCTCTGGCCTTCAGATACTTCTCTAATAACAGAGGCAGCATTTTCCACATCAACACGCACTTGATCCTTGCTGTCTCTCTCCCGGATAGTCACTGATGTTGTTGAATCTACGGTGACAGCAAAGGGAACACCAAGTTCATCTGTTCTTGCATACCGTTTTCCTATTGATGTACCTATTACCATTTTTACAAGATAGACAAACAAAAATGTAAGGTTAGTGTCATTAAGCATGCAAGAAACGTTGACAAATTCAGAACAGGTTTGAGCTAATTAATATAGATATCATCAAGAAAAAACACTTGAATATGAGGGCTGAAAGATCAAACTTGCACTTTGCCAAAAAAACGCCTAATTCATAGAAAAGACTCCATGAATACAACATCTTCCCAACCAAGTTATCTTACACGTAAATCATCCTCATTTTCTTTTCACATTTTCTCCACTGATGTGTTTTCTTCTTTTCATTGTTGTTTCTTCCTATTTAGGTATAAAAGATCTCTAATCCTCTAAATTCTACATTCTTTCCTTCTTTCGATCTTGAATAAATTCTTCCTAACAATCATTCATGCAATCATCCCAGCCTAAACCTCTAAATTTTTATTCAACATTAGCCTGCAGATACATTTTACATGTTAATGGAAACTTCAATTTTAACAACATACCTGTAATGTCAATCTTATGTGAAATTCCAGCAGCAGTCAACGACTTGGAAATTAATTTGGCAACCTCTTCATACTTCTGATTTTGAACCAGAGGGAAAACTGTGCACTTAATAGGAGCCACAAGTGCAGGAAAGCGAAATACATTTAACTGTTCATCCCCGGCTTTACTTGCTCTCGTATAGAAAGCATGCTCAAATAGGCAATATATTATCCGTCCAATCCCAAAGGATGGTTCAATCACAGATGGTGTGAAAACTCTTTGATGCTCTTTCCTTATCTCCTTGTGAACTGTCACCATATTCTTGTTAATAGTTACAGTTTTCCCAAGTGTACACACTTCAAACTCAACCTCGCCTTTTGATTCCAGTGCAGCCTTCAAATCCAATGCTTCTTTCTCATTCATTGCCTGTCAGAAGATTACATCTCTCAATGTAATGCAGGTAGCTATTTGCAGAGAGTCATGGTAGTAGTAAATAACAAAATAGTTACATCACAAATTACCTCAAGTGCTTCAACCACTTTCTTCTGATTACCCTTGAATGCCAGGCCCAATTCTTTCTTTATGGGAGTTATAACTAATTTCTGAAATAACTCACACACCAAGTCAATTAAAAAGAACAAAAACTTCTAATAGCTGTATTAAAAGTTGTCAATAAATAAACATCATCAGCATTAAACAGTACCTCCACTTCCTTGGGTTCTGAAAATTTTTCATGAGCCACCAGTGCAACACCACTTTTCTCCTGTAGTATTGAATAGAAAAGCATTATGAGAATACAGCACAGCACACCACACACAAAAAAAAATTAATTTCCTTAGTAGCTTTTATATTATAAAAATAAATTTTAAGTACATTTTGGATCCTCTCTCTTTTCTCTCCAGTCCACGCATCTCCTTACTCTCTATCTCTCTCTTAATCTCACTCTCTTCATTATAAAGGTATTTACACATCAGAGGAATGGAAAGAAAAAGGGAAATAGAGGATCCAAACCCCTTTAAATATAGCCAATTATCCATTCCGCAACTTACTCCCCTTGTATTTTGTATTATTATTTAACCAACATGGAATTCAGTTTTACGTGTATTTTTCAGCTAAATGAAATGTGAGCTAAGCTGCAGACCCTGAAAAACAAACTTCAAGCAGTTTAAGTGGTAAATAGAAACCAGGGGCAATCAAGTGATAAATAAAAAACTTTATACAGTGATGACAAGGTCACTTGCTGTGCACATGCCCTATTCATCAAGGTAGCAAAGGTATTTACACATCCAGGTTCATGAATCCTATTATACGAAAACCAATTTGAATTATATTTACCAAAATATTAAACCATTAGAATCCTGTTCTCTTGGTTTATTAAAGTTTAACAGAAAGCAGCCAGTAAATAAGAGCAATTACCGAGTGGGCACGCAAATCATATGCAGATCTATCGGCAATGCCAACACACTCAATCCAACCATAGGAACACTCAATCTCCGCATCCCAACAGTCAGCGGCATAATGGGCCATCTCATTGGCAAGATGCTGCCTGAATCTCAAACGGTCTTTGTCTATACCGAGATGCGTCAAGAAGAGATATACTCTCCCAATGAAATAACCAAGAGTCTCATTATTGACAATACCCTGATCAAAAATCAAAATAATCATAACATGTGGTTTAGTAAAGATAGACATCAATTTTGGGGGTGAAAAGCGCATTGACTACTACACTGTAATTGAAGCTGACCTTTGAAACGGCTTCACCGAGACGGAGTCTCTTTGCAGACTGACCAGACATCTGTTCCTCCCTTGGGAACATGAAAAACTCCAAGTCAGCAACTTCGGCATACTTAGGATGAGACTTGTCTTCAGGGTCAACAAAGTGCTCAATTTCTGCCAAGGTGAATTCACGGACTCTCAGAAGACCTTGACGGGGAGATATCTGTAGAAAGATACAGAAACCAGACTAAATCCCAATTCCACAAATACCATACACAACTTCAAACAAAAAAACCAACAAACCTCATTTCTAAAAGCCTGTCCAATTTGTGCAGCAGCAAAGGGTAGCTTGTTTCCATTATAATAGTACAAGTCCTTGAAATTAACAAAAATGCCTTGTGCAGTTTCTGGACGCATAAACCTGCCATTTAAAAAGGGTTAGAGGCTTCCCATGACAATCAAATTTGAATAAATCAAGTGAAAGAGCACTGGAATATAGCATTCTAAGTGATTGCACCTAGTAAAACTCACATTACAAGAGACACGGGAATCATTTACATGTTTATCATTGCAAAGGCTACTAATGATTGTGATGTACTACACTGGACTTAAATATAAGCAAAAGTCAAAATGTATTTGGTCCAAATTTAAATCAAATAAATTTCAATTTTTGCTTATATTTAAGTTTTGGGGAGTACAGTTTGGGGGAGTACGTCACAATCACTAGCTATGTGTGTAAAGATAAATGTCTAAATGATGTCCATTTCTTATTTTCTCGAATAATTGTTGAGTGAATTGAACTTCATGTAATCATTAACAATACTCTATTATATACTATATAATTCTGGTGACAAATGGGCTCTATACAATGGGGGGGGGGGGGGGGGGGGGGGGGGGGGCTTCAATTTTGAGCTTTTAGAGTCCATGTCTCAGAGAATCTCTACTAGAGGATGATATGGGGGTTGGTTGTGCTTTAAGTTATAAATCCTTTTGCTTTGGGTTTGTAACAAATAAATAAAAATAAATAAATAATAATAATAATCACAAGTAATCATAATAATAATTTAATAAAGACAAACAACAAAGAAGAAGAAAAAAGAGGCTTGAAATGACGAACCCAGAAGCTAAGCCAGATGGACCAATTGAAGTTTGAAACATCAAATTGAAAGGGTAAGGATCAGACAGTGGATTCTTGGTTTCAGGAGCTGTGATACCATACTCCTTAATCTTAGCACCAAGTTCTTGAGATGAGAAATCGTCCAGCATGGCAAGCACATGTTTGAGCTCTGCCGCTTTGTCTGATGACAATGTGAGATCCTTTTGAAGCTTCTCATTGCAGTAGTCCTTGAGCAAGTGATCAGCACGGTAGCATGTTCCAGTTTTCTCGTCCTTAACCATGAGATCGGTGAATTTCTCCACATGGCCAGAAGCTTTCAGAACGATCTCCGGCGTCACACATGGACAATCAACCTCAAGCATGTTTTCCTCCAAAACAAAATGCTACATGCAACACAACAACAATATTATTACAGTTAAAATTGAACTTGTATATATACAGTCACTTTAAAACCTTTTCCCATCTGTGCATATTTATAGACCTTCTAAGAACTAAGCCCTATTTCAATAAACAGTTCAATTAAACATTTAAATACAAGTGTTTATCATAAAAATGTTTATATAAAAGTTTTAAAAAAAAAATTGGAGATCTTAATAAAACATTTAGATACAAGTATTTTTAAAGTGACACTCATGGCTATTTTCCAACCATCCCTTTGAAATTACAAGAAATACACTTAACACCTTAAGTATTTATGCATAAGCTATTTCCATAACAAAAGATAAAATATAATCAAATTATTTTCCTCTGAGCTATAAGTATTTACAGAAATAGCTTATATGCTAGTAGCATGGCCCCGTTTGTATAAACAGCTTATTTGGAACTTATAGCACAAGAACTTATCAAAATAAGCACTTATCTAAGCCTGTATCAGCTATTTTTATATCAAAAAATAAAATAAATTTAAATTGTTTTTATATATACTTAAGTTATTTTGGTATGTTATATTGAATAAATTATAAAAATAAACTCAAAAGTTTTAAAAGAAATGTCATAAGCGGTTTTGATAAGGACTACCAAATAGTGTCACAAAACTTAGATAAGCTCCAATAAACCAATCCAAACAGGTCCATAGTTTAGGTGATTTATTAAGTTGTTTATCCAAATGATACTTATTGGGGTATGTCCATAAGCTTTTTTTAGAATACTTTCTTAAGCTCTCTAGATAGTTTTCATAACTATTTTCATATAAACTATAACCTATTTTCATATAAACTATAACCTATTTTCATACAAGGTCGCGTAAAGATCTTCGCAATTTTGGTCGGTACAGGAGTATTGTGGTCATCATGGTGTGAATTAACCACAATTTGTTCTTCAATATAGAAAACGGTGATAATGGTATCGGTATCGACATCTTCCAAAACCATTTTGTCGCGGACGTTTTCGCGGTCGCGGACCGTTATTTAAAACCCTCATAACTTTACAAAAATAAAATGAAAACAAATTATAAAGATGTCTAAGTTATTTTCCCCAAGTTACCCCTATCAGTTTAACAAATGCATATGCATGCCACTAGATAAGCTAAAAATAAATCAATCCAAACAGATCCTAAATTGTTTCTACTAAAAATTGTTTCAAACTTCTCCCCCTCAATGAAAATGAGAAAAAAATAAGCTCACATAATCCAATCCAAACAGCTCCTAATCTCACAATATCCAGCTACTAATCTAACAAAACTTAGGTCCTAATCTAACAAAATCCACCTCCTAATCTAACAAATTCCAGCTCTAAACCAACAAAAATGAGCTCCTAATCTTACAAAATCCAGGTCCCAATCAAAGAAAATCCAGCTCCTAATCACATTTCATTCTTGGCTGCATAGAAATTAATTTTATAAATTCAGAATCAGTTAGTTCACCGTTAAGAATTTACCTGACGCCAGAACGAGAGAACATTAGATTTAACGGCACAACCTGGAGGACCATAATCATACAAACCAGCCACACCGCGATAAATCTTAAACGACGGAATATAAAACAAGCGTCGTTCAAGCGTATTAACAACGGATTGACGAAACGCTTCACGAGAATCGGAGGCAGAGAGTAGCGACTGAAGCGATTTCTCGATGGAGGTTTTCTCGAGTTTGAGAGCGTTAAGGGCTTGAACGGCGGCGTCGATGTCAGGTTTAGGTGCCGATGAGGCTTTGAGTGAACGAACGGTGTTGCCTTGGAGTTCGACGGCGGAGAGTTTGTCGGCTAGGGTTTTGCGGAGGGTTTCTTCGGTGGAAGCCATTGAGGAAGATGAGAGAGATAGAGGTTTTGTGAAGGTGGCTTTGGATATTGCTCTTAAGTGTGAAAGTAACATAAGAGTTTTCACAGACGGTCAAGTTGCGTTATGAGAATTAGGGGATATAGATTTAGTTCAGTGAAAGTGATCTTCACCGTTGAAATCATCTCATGGGGGTATTTACGGACACGTCATGCTATTAAAAGCTTCATACTTTCCACCTACATTGTTTTGAATTTTTTGTGATGGTTTCATCATTCACAAAGCTAAGCCGAGTGGGAAGAGAGGAAATAGAGAGCATTCCTATCCGTATGCTCCATCATTATTTTGTAGACTCAAATATAATAATGAAAAGGAACATAAGAGGGATATGAAATAAAATTCAATAAAATTAATTGTTTAAATTAGTTAAAATCAAATCAAATAAAATAAAATGATATTTACTCTATTTAAATTTATCACTTATCAACAAATTTTCCCTCTAATTTTGATAAAATGGAAAATTTATTATGTTGCGTCTTAAAATATACAATAAGTGGATTGAAATATTAGGGTCACTCTTTTCCATTTAAGTTTGTTCTTTTCCATTTTATTATGTTCGATCTAAGATATCTAAATAAAAACTCAATTTAAGTTGTTTTGGATTGATGGAACGTAGTGGTGTTGTTAATAGTGGAAGACTTGTTAGTTTATAGAGTAACTGAAAAATATGTTAAGTTTGTTATAATTTATTTTCAATTAGAATGTTTCTTGTGGTGTAAGTTAGATATAAGTGTCTTTGAAAGTTGAAATACAATAAGAAATTTAGAATGCATAGTTTCATATTCTAACAAGTGATATGAGATTGGTTATGCATTGTACAAGTTTAAAGTGATTTCTTGATCATATTTGAATGCACAATTTTGGGTAAGAAATACGGTTATTACGGTACTTATATGTGTAGTGTATTTTTTTGGATTCTTAAAGGTGATTGTTACCTTCTCTAGTGGCGAAAACTAATCATGACAAGCAATCCATTCCAAACTTTGATGGATACTATGATCATTAGGTCATGTTTATAGAAAATCTTTTGCGATCAAAAGAGTATTGAACCACTATGGAGCACCATGTTCTTGTCTTTCCGTCTAAACAAACACAAGAACAAAAAAAGTTTGTTGAAGAAAGTAAACTGAAAGATCTCAAAGCGGAAAATTACATGTTTCAATTAATTAAATGAGGGATCAAAATGAGTTTATATATATATATATATATATATATATATATATATATATATATATATATATATATATATATATATATATATATATATATATATATATATATATATATATATATATATATATTGTTCTGGACTGTCCCGACAATTTGAATGGGCCCAGTCTAGACCTTTTCTTTGGTACGGCTCACACGCCCATGACCCGAATCGTCCGCTATCTGTCGGACAATATCAATCATTTTCCCTCCCAAGCCAGCACTGGCCTGGGATGACCGGCGAGCATCCTCTCAGCCTGCCCGACGTCGTGCAGGCCATCAAGAACTGACCAGAGAGATTCTCGTAATTGACCCCCTCCTTGGAACCAACGGCTAGTTGCGGGCACATCTGACCGGTTTGACTAAGTCCTGGCAGTTACCTGATTTCACTAACCCGCATATCCAGGCGTGAAATCGGGAACCAATGGTCACGCGCCAGGGACATTATGTATACCCTCACACCTGTGAGGGTCAGGTATCGAATATTCACTATTGACCACTTAATACTTTGCTTGTATCTCCTTGTTCTCACTCTTACTTGATCATCGGAGTGCCTTGCAGGTACAACCCCTTTTTTCTCTTCGACATCACAGCCCAACTACAGATCATCTTCCGGCCACTTTTCAGGTTCTGATCAACCAGTAAGATCAGTGGCGCCGTTTGTGGGAACCTGCTCTCCCCATCTTTCTTTCCTCGAAATTTAAGATCAAAGCAACCTTTCTAGATTTCTCTCACTAGTCATGGCCGACCATGATGATCCTCATTTTCCCGGAAAGACCATTCTTTCCCCTACTCACAAGACCGACGAAAGTCAGGAACATCCTCACCTCGAGGACAACATGGGTTTCCGGGATGGACAAATTGCGTCTCTAGATTCAATGGACGCCCAACGCGGTGACGACCAATTCTTGAACAAGGAACGATCTAAGAATTCCACTGAGGAACTGCCAGAAGTCATGTGTGATACGGCGGGATAACTGACTTGGTTATTTTGCGTTTGATCGCAAATGTTGCGGTTAGTAAGAGTCGCCACCGACTTTTCTTTTATCCAAAAGGAAAGGCTGAAAAGAACAAGAAAGACCTTTGAGATTATTTCTTGAGTTCGGGGGGTAGATTATGAAAAGGGAAGGTATTAGCACCCTTTTCATCCATAGTTATCTATGGGATCTTATTTGCTTTCTAGATCACTTGCTTTTGTTTGAAATGTGTGCTTTGAGTGGTTTTTTGAAAGTATTTTATAAAGATGTCATTGTTTAGGCAAACTTCGTAATAATTCTCGTTCGTAAGAATGTATATAAAGTATTGAGCTTTTGAAAATGTTTCAAGTTTGGAAAATATTTTGAAAGTGTTGGTGTTTGTTTTGAAAATAGCAAGGATGCTTTTGTTTTGAAATGGAGCAAGTAACTAGGAACAATCTACCTACTCAAAAGTCTTTCATGTTTATTTCCTATTTTATTTGACATTGTTATCTTACCATTGATTTGGTAAGAAACCCTATCTTTGGATGTAAAAGGGACGGGCCAGGGTCATCGTATAGTCATGATTTAGCAATGTTGCAAGATATCTTAGGAATCTTCTTTAGAGACTAAGATCATTTTGAAAGGCAACTTTTGATAGCGTCATCGAGGGACTATGATCTTATACTTCGCCTCTCTTTGCTAAGATACCTCACATGCGTAATATGGCCATTTTTGTAAGGCAACTAAGTGGATTTACCCTAGGGGTGCTTGTGTGCAAGTGGATTGATTTTCATGCTTGATTTATCTTTGATTCGGGTTTGCTAATTGATTGGTTTTAGTCTTTCCATACAAAACCCTAATTACTAGCATTTGCATATAAAGCGATAAATTGTGGAATTTAAAATTACTATGCTATTACAATACTTAGGGGAGGGGGTATACAAATTCACAAATGGGGATTTTTTCAAGAAAATTAAATTAAATTAACTATTACAACCATATTGAATATTGTACAAAAATTGAAATGGACTTGTTTTGTTTTTGTTAAGAAATTAATTTACTTAAGAAAAATATTTTGACCTTTTTATTCTAAATGAAATAAAATATGTGAATATGAAATATTTTTGGCGTTTTTGGTTATTAAAAGCAAAAAATAAGATAAACAAGAAAATGGAGTCAGAATCAGCACATTGCTGGAACGAGGAGGAACATAAGTTCTGACTCTGATACACTGCAAGAGAGAAAATATTAGTATGCAAGCAGAAGCTCAGAAGTTCTGGGCATGGGTACACCAAGTTCTGAGGTTGCTGGGAATAAAGGAAGATCTAGAAGTTCTGATTGTTGAAGGGGTTCAGAAGCTATAGTGTAATTGGGAACCTAGAAGTTCATATATCACTAGCAAGTCAGAAGTTCTGGCCATTTGAGAGAGTGGGGTGGCAATGTTGTTGGGTAAGGTTGTTTAGAAGTTCTGATTTAGGAATATTGTTTGTCAGATAAATGGGTGAAAAATGTCAATAAATAAACCTAAAAAGAGATGCTTCTGGGGCTAAAACCCAGGATCCTTAGCACTAATGTCTTGTGCGCACGCTTTCTACCACAGGGGTGGCTGTACATCTGGTATTAGAAACAAAAGCATAAACATATAACACAAAGTAAGTTCTAATGATGAGATTTAATCTCTTTCTCCACACCAATCAAAGCATCTACAACTTAGTCATTTCTCATCAAAAACAAAAATGCACACATAACAGTTCTGGCAAGTTTCATCATGGTTTCAGAAGTATAAAATATTAGAACTGTAAATCAGAAGCAAGCATGAATTTTGCTAATCCTAATTTTGAGTCCTAGTTTCCTCAAGAAGTTCTGAACTGAGATTCTCTCTACTTAGGCAAAAATACATGAAGTCTGAGTATGTACAGAATCAGAGCCATGATATCTACATTGTATCTTTGAAAATGCAAGCCTAGAAGTGCCTAAATAATGAGATACAAGTCAGAAGAAACTTACCTTACTTCTGGAGATTGTTCTGAATTAGAGTCTGGTTCAGGCTGTTGTGATATTCTGGTCAGCTTTCTCTCGTGCTCATAAGGCTGGAACAATCTTTAACTTGAGCTAAGGAACGGCTGGAAAATTCTGGAACAACCAAGAATCGAAGTTCTGCTTTTTGAAATGGAAGTTGGTGGAGATGGAATTGCAGTCTGTGAATAGAAGTTGGTATTGTTTCTAATTTGGCCAAGAGATGTGCAAGAAAATTAGAGTTTGGGCGTGAAAAGAAACAGAAGCTTAGCAGGTTTTTGTGTTTATGCATTTAGTTTCCAGTTCTTTGAAATTTCAGCAAGGTTTTAAGGCTAATTTTAAAATTCTCCCCCCCCCCCCTTATAATTGCAAATGAAGTTCAATTTATAGGCAAGGATTTAGTAGCTTGGAGAAGTTAAAAGTACAGCCATCATACACTAGGCGCTGACTTGTTCTTGAAGCAAGTTCAAACAAGTAAGGTTCAACGCACAAAGTAAGGTGGTTAGCAGCTTTTAGCCGTGCCTAAGCTGGATTTGTAAGCATGAATTAAGAAAAGTACCCTCATAGGCAAAAGCAAAGCATGGGCCCAGCATAAACTTGTACAAAAGTTTGCTTTTCAAGGACAACAATGGTACTTCTATCTCATACGTGGGGAAATCCTTTGGATAAAAACTAAAAAGTGGTTGTGAGCATTAAATGATGATGAGATTTATCAAACCAGAAATACTGCGCTATGAGATTGTGCACCATATCTTAGATCAGAGCCAGAAGTTCAACATTAGCGTAACTTAGAAAAAAAACATCTAACTTATGATCCTTTAATCTTCTCGCTCCAGCATGTTCTAAAGGAGTTCTCAGACTTTTCTGAAAGTTTATAACATGCTTTATAAACTTTCTTTGAATTACTTTTGCAAACTCTGGCTGAACGTTTGTGAAAACTGGCCCAGAAGTTCTAACTAAAATCTGTTTTTAAAGTGTCCAGAATTTGTTGAGTGCTTTAGTTTCAGGGACGTGTCTTTGAGGATTTATAACTTGAAATTCCAACATTTCCAGGAGAAGTTATGTTCTGCAATATTTTAGGTCTTATTGATATCTAAAACTCTTGTGTTAGCAATTCTTCCAGAATCAGCTTGCATCATGGTGATAATCTGATCAGAAGTTTTGAGCTTGTCATATTTCTTAAACACTTAGAAAAAATCTAAGTATTTTAGAATTTTGACTTTTGAATTTCTTGATGAAATAAACTTCATATTTCAACATGTCTTGATTAAATATGATTCTTGAAACTTGATTTTGATCAAAAGTCAAAGTTTTGACTTTTCAATATGCAAATGACCATTTTGCCCTTATGCCAATTCCAAGCCTAAATTGATGTATCAATAATGGAAACTTGACGTCATAGAAGATCTTGTGAGAGAATCCTTGAGAAGTGAGAGAGAAAATTTTGGGGTACAACAGCTGCCCCTGTTCAATCTTCTTAAACCTGAAGAGTTAGATTGGCGAGTCCGTCATTCGTGACTTGAAGGTGAAAGATGATTGAACACTAGAGTGCCCAAAAATTTGCACTCGAAGATGAATTGTGAATGGGCTTATAGATACCCTTTGGAGGAAAGTTGATAAATACTGGAATAAGTATCAACATAAATCTCTTATTGATTTATACTAAAACTTGATGCTTTACCTGTGAGAAAAAGAGTTAGTAAAATGCAGAGGTATGCATGATATTTTCTAGATGTAGTATTATGCTAAATGTGTTTTGTATGTACATGTTATGATATATGAATGTGAGATGTATGTTTTTGTCCGAGAAAATAAATTCCTGACTGCCGCTGAGGAAATTCTAGGGGGTTGAATCCCCAATTGCTATTGGGGATGAAGAATATGCATATCTTCAAACTTTGTTGAAAGAATGATTTCACTGGGGTATATCTCTTGAAAGTCAACTGTTATCTGGTCGGATCTAGGCTTCACAATTTTCTGAGGATGAAGTATTCAAATGCTATCTGGTCGGATCCAGGCTTCACGATAACTTACTGGGGGAAGAGCTGAATTAACTGTTATCTGGTCGAATTCCAGGCTTTGCAGGAAATTTCTTGAAGTTGAATAGTTATTTGGTTGGATCCATGCTTCACAATAACTTGCTGGGGATATGGAAGTTAACTATTATCTGGTCGGATCCAGGCTTTGTAGTAACTTGAAGTGGTATCTATTATCTGGTCAGGTCCAGGTTTCATGTTTTTTTTGGAAATTTATACTATTATCTTGTCGAGTCCAGGCTTCATAGTGTTTCTCTGGGGATCATAGTTAATTGTTATCTGGTCGGGCTCCAGGTTTCATAATAAACTGTTTAGAAAACTGTCATCTGGTCGGGTCCAGGCTTTGCATATTTATGAGGTTGACGAGGTCAATTGCTATCTGGTCGGGTCCAAGTTTCATGACAAATGTTTGAGGATTTAGTTGTTATTTGGTCGGATTCCAGGTTTCACAATGAATTTCTGAAAGGAATTGTTATCTGGTTGGGTCCAGGTTTCATAAGAACTTGTTGGGGTAGAGGCAAACTCTACTGGGGAGAAGAAGTTAAACCTTGGTTCGGTTGAGTCCCAGTTCTTCTATATTTTGAAGAGTTAAACTATTATCTGGCCGGGTCCAGGCTTTTAGTAACTTGAAATTGAGATCAACTGCTATCTGGTCGGGTCCAGGTTTCAGTAACTCAAACTATTATCTGGTCGGATCCAGGTTTCAGTAACTCATTGTTATCTGGTCGGGTCCAGGTTTCAGTAATTTACTAGGGATAGTGGCAAACTTTACTGAAGAAGAGGAGTTTTGCTAATGATTTTGTAGGAATTAAACTACTATCTGGTCAGGCCCAGGCTTTGGCAATTGAATAAGTCAAATTGTTATCTGGTCGGGTCCAGGCTTTGGTAATAATTTGAAAATGGTGCTAATATTTGGTCAGGTTTAGGCTCCATAGTATCTTTTTGGAAATAGTAAAGGCTTTGCTGGTGGCTTTACTGTGGATTAGGGGTTATGGCCCTATGAGTTGAAATAGTTTGAAAGGAAAACTCAAACTGGAGAAGATAAACTCACCTAGGGGAGGATAGACTCTGTTTGGGGATAATAGCCTCGGCTGGGAAAGATATACTCAACTGGGGTAGACAGGATAAGCTGGGGAATTTTGTGGTGCCTTAATTGTTGTATGTCGGGGAAATTTGAACTCGGCTGGGGAGTTATTCTATCTCTTCATTTGTTGGGGAAATAAACCCTGTTGAGGAGGTGAGTTTCTTTTAGGAAGAGATCCACGAGGCTTCAACTTGTAAAATTCGACTAAACTGGAGAGAGAGCTTCCAAGAGATTGAGACTTTGGTTGGGGATTTATCCTATATAAAGAGACTCTGTGAGTAACTTTGTTGAGGAGGAAGTTAATGAAATAACTCTGTGGGGGTATTCCATATTCATTAAAGAGGTGCCTGTTACTGCTTGGGTCATATGTGCCAAACAATTTTAATTATGTCCATATGCATATGTTCATTTAATCATTGGACAAATTTGCATTCAAAACAAAGACAGGAATTTTGCACTTAAAAGTATATCTGTATTGATATTTTGCCCATGAATAGGCGTTTTTGTACAGAGAGACGGAGATCCTAGTAAGAGGAAATCGTCGAAAGGAAAACAAAATTGAAATAAAAAACAAATAGCCGTGTGAAATGATCTCATTGCCTTCCAACTCTACTATTTCCCCAATGTCTTCGAACATCCCTTGCCATTGACGGTAGTTGATTGCATTGGTCTTGGACCGTTTGAACTCGGGCCTTGGTGATAAAGTTGACGGTGGTAAATCCGTAGGACATAGTCATACACTTTCAATCCTTAACTTTTTCCTGGACCGTCTGTTGTACCCCAAAATTTTCCCTCTCATTTCTCAAAAGATCATCCTGGACTCTCAGGTTTGCTTCTATCAAGTTCCAAGTCTTGAATTATAACTTTTCAAGAAAATCATCCACAAGGGGAAAATGGTCAAAAGCACATTGAAAAGTCAAACTTGGACTTTTAGATCAAAAATCAAGTTTCAACAATTATATTTCATCAAGACATGAAATTGGTTCATCAAAAAATCAGAAGTCAGAAGTTACTTTGAAAAAAATCAAATTTCTAAACATTTAGAAAATTTTCTAAGTGTTAAGAGAATATGATACTTCAGAACTTCTGAGCCAGCCTCCACGCAAGTGCAGTCAGAAGTTGCAAACATGGTTCAGAACATAGTTCTTCAATCAGAACATGACTCTTCAGCATATGGAGGTTACGTTTCTGATCTTCTACGATCAGAACATCACCAAATCCCAAAACCTCGTTTAAGCAACCTGCTGCCCTGCTATATCACAGTTCTGCAATCAGCTGTTGATCCAGTCCACGCCTGCACTTTCTCAAACCCCATATTTGCATCAAATTAGCATACAAAAATTGTGATTAAAAAGCAATGAAACAAGATACCAAAAAGGTTTGAATCCCTTTTTTTCCCCAAAACCACAGCAACCCCATCTATAAATAATTTGCTCCATCACACGTTCAAGGGGCTGGTCTTTTGAGAGAGAAAATTGTCAAAAGAGAGAAAAGAAAACTGTGAAACCTTCGTAAAAATCTAGAATTTCCAAACAAAAAACCAAACCTTTGTTCTTCCCTTTGAATCAAAGAACTTGGAATTTTCATTTCTGTTGCTCTTGCTAACTCCAGAACATCTGAAGGCAGCAGTTCAAGTTCCAAACACACGCTCCAGATTCAAGGTAAGTCTTTCTGACTTTGCATATTTTCATTCAGAACATCATTAAATATGTAAATATCATAGTGTTGAGATTGTCCATATCATTGCATAAGAAAAAACCTTGGATCAGAACTTCTTGATTAAGGCTGGGCTCAGAACTAGGATTAGAACTTCTATAAACTGTTGTGCTTTTATCCTCCTCATTTGATGTTAATGACTGAATAAATTGCTGATGTGCTGATTAATATGATGAAAGAGTTGAAATGTAAAAATATGATGAAAGAGTTGAAATGTAACACAGAACTTATGTTTTTCACTCACTATTTTAACCCACAGAATGTCTAGGGCTTTCTTACTGTTAAGCACACTGAACTTCTGATGCTTCCACTCGCTGTTTTAACACACAGAACTTCTGGACTTTCTTACTGTTTTGACACACAGGATTTCTGATGCTCACTCACTATTTTAGCACAACACATAACTTCTGACTTTTAGTTCGCTGTCTGAATACCACCCAGAACCTTTGTTTCCTTTCCTTCTGACGTTTCTTGCAGGGCCTTAGAGTGTATCAATCCAGAACTTCTGATTCCACTGATGTTCCTTTCTGAGTCACCACGTGCCAGGCTTTAGAACTTATGATCCTTGTCGTTTTGCTTGCAGCATGATGTTTCTATCTTTCATTCCTTTTTATCATTTTTAATATTAATCCTTTTTTATTAATATAAAAAAAAGACATAAAAATATTTTATTTTATTAATTAATTTATTTCTTTTTCTTAATTCATTAAGACAAAAAACCATTTTCTAAACAAGTCCTTTTCTTTCTTGCATTGTACATTTCAATATGGTTGTAATAGTTAAATAGGATTTAAATTTCTGCAACCCCCCATTTGTAAATATGTACCCCCCCCCCCCCCATCCCTAAAATATTGTAATAACGTAGGACTTTTATATTTCTGCAATTTAACGCTTTTCCAAATATAAAATGCTAGTAATTAGGATGTGTATGGCAATATATGATCTCAACGAATAGCTCACCCAAATCAAGACTAAATGCATGCAATCAAACACACTTGCACACTAGCACCCTTAGGATAATCTCACCTTGTTGCCTATCGGAAAAATAGTCATGTCCCTCGAACATAGGCGTTTTAGCAAAAAACCCTTGATAAAAGATTGTAGTCCCTCGATGACCCTCGATGTTGCCTTTAATAAATGATCTAGTCCCTCACACGATATTGCTAAAACGTTATATGGGTTGCCTTTTATGACTATACAAAAATGTCTTGTGCTCGTCCCTTCACATCCAACGATGTGGCTTCTTACCAAATCAATGGTAATATAGAAACATCTAAAGGAAGAGGAAAAGAACATCTAAGACCTTTTGAGCAGGTAGGTTCGCTCCTAGTTGCTCGCTTGCTCACAACAAAAACATTTTTATACACCAACACATCTCTTTGAACTATTTTCAAAACCAACTCTTTATATGCATTCTTATAGATACGAGAATCATTACAAAGTCACATTTTCAAAATACTTTCAAAACCCACATCACAAAGCACATTTCAAATTAAAAGCAAGTGATCTAGCAAGTAACTAAGAGCCCGTAGATAACTACGGATGAAAAGGGTGCTAACACCTTCCCTTTTCATAATCTACCCCCCGAACTCAAGAAAACATCTCTAAAGGTCTTTCCTGTGCTTTTTCACCTTTCCTTATTGGATAAAAGAAAAGTTGGTGGCGACTCTTGCTATCCGCAACATTTGCGATCAAATGCAAAACAAAAAGTCAGTTCTCCTACTGTATCACAGAACCGGCGACTCTGCTGGGGATATTATTCCAAAAAAAAGTGGGGTTACCTTAGGGTTAGATCACATCTACTTGCTTTCATTGTTTGAATTGTATGCTTTACATTTCGGGTCCCTGTTTGGGTTACTGTTAAAAATCCTACACCCGAATTTGGGGACACCTTTTAGGTAAGTAGCAATAAACTGTGAGAGAACTGTGCGGGGTATATCGACACGGTTGAAGTAGTAGCTACGTTGATGTGGAACTTTGGTTGGTACCGGTAACCCTTCAGTCAATCAAGGAGAGTACGGGGCTGCCGCGTGGTGTCATAAAACATCAACTGACCTTAGAACCTTTAAATTGCACAATTTGGCCAGTAGGACGTAGATGGCCGACTTTGGTGTATTCCCAAGGTCGACAGATACTCGATGCTACACTAATTGAGATTTGTCTCTTGAGTTTTGTTTGGTTGCGAGTCAATCGCCTATTGAACAAAGCTTGGGGGAAAGATCGGTGATATTGAGATCCCTTAGAACCTGGTTACTATTTATAGGACAGGATGAACCAATCCAACTTCAAGAGGGTATGACCTTAAAACTCATGCAGGCCTTAAACCTAAGGACTTGATGTGACTTACTTGTTGCTTTCTATACATGTGTTTTTTAGCATAATCATGACATCATAAGCATGGCATGTCATACTAACCATTCCAAAGATTCTCTAGGGCTTATCTTTTCTTTATTTTGTAGGACATGGCACCCGCCCGCAGGAACACTATCCAGATTAACCTTGTGAAAGTTCCTCTCCAACTAAAGAATTTGGCATTAAGGATCCCTGAAAGCTCTCCCTTCACTGAAAAACATGGTCGGTTGCTCAACTTGGTCACTTCAAAACCTGATGAAGAATTGTTAAAAGTTCTATTTCAGTAATTTGACCCTTTGCACCACTGCTTCACCTTACCGGATTACCAGCTAGTGCCTACCATGGAGGAATTCTCTCGGTTGTTAGGGGTACCTATTCTTGATCAGTCACCTTTCAACGGTACAGAAGAAAGACCATAGCCCGAAGAGATCGCTTGAGCTCTGTCCTTACAACGATCCGATATCGTGACAAATTAGGAAACTAGAGG
Source organism: Vicia faba (assembly GCA_948472305.1). NCBI lineage: Eukaryota > Viridiplantae > Streptophyta > Magnoliopsida > Fabales > Fabaceae > Vicia > Vicia faba. The sequence continues at coordinate 21,947,427 of OX451735.1, forward strand.
AAATATCCAAGGAATCCCGGTTAAATTTCTATTCGAGAAGGCTTACCATTTTTGGGATACTTTAGATTTACAGGCTTTCGAAGAGGTGCTGGCACTTCTCATTTATGGGACGGTATTTTTCCCTAATGCGGATCAACTCGTAGATGTAAGCACTATTAAGGTTTTTTTGTCTCATAATCCAGTGCCTACATTACTCAGGGATATTATGCACTCTCTGCATGCTCGCACTCTAAAGAGAAGGGGGACCCTCCTGTGTTGCACTCCTCTATTGGCTAGGTGGTTTATTTTGCACCTTCCCATGTCTGTTTTAAAAAACGAGCAGGGTTTGAAATGGTCTCGTAGGCTGATGTCCCTTAAGCATTCAGACATTCATTGGTATTCACGGTTCTCGAAAGATATTACCATCATCGATCGCTATGGTGAATTTCCTAATTTCCCTCTCTTAGGCATTAGGGAGGGAATCACTTACAACCCTTGTTTGGCACTGCATCAGTTTGGTTATGCAAGAAGAGACGGTCCTCACAACACGCTTATCCAAGGAATCTCCTTCAACTATGAGAATGATACTCAGGGTTACCGCAAAGGTTCATAAAAGCTTGGGGCATGGTACATAAAATTGATAGCAAGACACTGGGGCATAAAAACTCCATCCCTCTTGAGCCCTATCTCCGATGGGTACGAGCCCGCGCTCAAAGTCTTATGATGCCTTACCCTGCTATCCTACCAATCATTATGGAACCAGTTGCTGAAGGAGGTACTGCTTCCCTTGTTCATCATCCTGATATGCCAACTGATCATGAGGAGTTACAGAAGTCTTGGTTTCAACTTAAAGAGGAGAGTGACATGTTTGAAGCTCAATTCTATGCTAGTGAGAAGAAGGTCCTGGAGCTCACTAGGCTACTTCATGAAGAAAGAAACATAAATGCCTACATTACACGAAAAGAGGATGCGCTCTTGGGAGACCTAGTTTCTTTTTACTTTGAGTTTTGTTTTGTTTAAACTGTAAGCCTAAAAGGAATTCTTTGTAACAATTCAAACTCATTGAATACAATTAACGTGTGTTTCTTTTTTAGTTAAGAAAATTTGAGCTTTTAAGAATCTTTGAAATCATTGCATACGCATATCATCCATAGCATTGCATAAGCAGGTACCATTACGGGTTTCTCATCTCCTTGCTGTTTATCTCAGCAAAGATGTCTTCTGAGCAAAGCATAAAAGATCTTCAGGCACAAAATGCTCAATTTCAACTGATGTTCATAACTCTGGAAAAAGGGCAAGAGGATCTGAAGGCCCTCATCTTGAAAGAGAAGAAGAAGAAGAAGAAGAAACTCGCTGGTATCCTTAATATGAGCAGAAGATTCGGGGGGGCGCTAAAGCAATCAGTCAATTTGACCTCCTCATCCAAAGAAGGGGAGAATCAAGAGAGGCAAACAAGGGAATAGGACCTCGGTCCTGAAGTGTCAGACAATGACACCGACTACAATGATGAGCAATATCCTCCCATTGAGGATAGATACAAGAAGTTAGAGGACCGACTGAGCACCATGGAAGTCCAGAGAATACATGGGTTAGACTTCTAAGAACTGGGATTGGTGTTGGGAGTGTTGGACTTCGCAAAGTATGATAGGGGTGTCTTGCCCAAAGCTTCATCTCCGTTCCTATGTAAGGAAGATCCAGCCCTACACCACTGATAGAAACTTGTGGGTTCACTTCTTTCAAGACAGCCTGTCAGAGACTCAGCTCAAATGGTTCTACCAATTGGATGGAACCATTGTCCGAAACTGGGAGGATTTGGTTGCTGCTTTTTACAAGTAGTACCAATACAATGCCGACCTGGCCCCTACTCGTACTCAACTCCAGTGTATGTCCATGGGTGCAGGTGAAGGCTTTAAGGACTACGCGCAGAAGTGGGGAGACTTGGCTGGGAGAGTTCAACCCCCTTTATCTGACAGGGAGTTGGTTGACATATTTCTTGGGACGTTGTCTGGTCCATTCTTCAACCATTTGATCGGCAACTCATCGACTGGTTTTACCAAGCTGATATTAATTGGAGAAAGGGTAGAAGCTGGGATCTGAAGCGGTAAAATACAGAGAGACAACTCCTCGAGTTCAGTAAAGAAGCCCTTCGCTGGTAAGAAGGAAGCCAATGTTATCTATATCCCAAGAGGTCAGAGTAGAGTTGAACACCGTCCGACGGTAAGTGCTGTAATGATACCTAGGCCTGCGGCTGCTCCACAGCACAACAATCAACAAAGAGTAGAAAGACCACAAAGGCAGTTCACCCGAATTAACATGACATTGACAGAGGTTCTACCCCATCTGTTGAGATCCAATTTGGAAACCTTGAAGGAGGCTCCCAAGAATCCTAATACCACGTCTCCTCGGTACAATTCAAACGCTCGGTGTGCCTACCATTCTGAGAGTCCTGGTCATGATACAAATGACTGTTGGGCTCTAAGAAATAGAGTACAAGATCTGATTGAAGCCAAGGAGATTGATTTCGATGCTCCAGAGAAGCCCAAGGAAATTGGACTTTTAAAGCCTCAAATGACTTTCATGGATCATTAGAAACCCTCAAGATTTCTCATATCAAGTTTCAAGTCTTGGATCATAAAATTGCTCTGTCATTTGATCAGATGACCAAAAATCAACTGTATTGGACAAAAAGTCAACTATGGTCAACTTGCAGTCAAACTTCATAATTTTTTATCCATATCAATATTAGAACTCATATATGTCAATTGGTCAAGTTTGGATCACAATTCCTCAAAGAAATTTGATCAGAACACCAAAAGGGCAAAATGGTCAAAATTAGGGTTTTGATTGAGAATGCTCAGTTCTTGACTTTTGACCAAGGAAATGACTTATTATTTTAAGAAATTATATCAAGGATTCAAATGCACCATCTTGACCTAATTGCATAGTTCAAATCACCTCTCAAGATCATTGGATTGACAGATGAATTTCAGTCAACTGATTAAAAGTCAATTGTATACTGAAAAGTAAAACTTTGACTTTTTGATCAAAATCAAGTTTAAAAAATCATATTTCATCAAGACATGTCAAAATATAAAGTTTTTTCATCAAGAAATTGAAAAGTCAAAGTTATCTTTGAAAATTCAAAATTCTAGGACTTAGGAAATTTTTCTAAGTGTTGGAAAGTTAACATTTTTTTATAATTTTGTGCCAAATTTCCACCATGATGCAAGATGATTCAAGGAAAACTTCCAACATGAAAGTTGTAGATATCAATGAGATCTAAAACATTATAGGGTAGAACTTTTTCTAGAAATGCTTGGATTTCAAGTTATGAATTTATGAAGACATGTCCATGATACTAAAAATACTTAATGAATTTTTGAGTATTTTAGTCATGATTTTGACCTAACTTCATGATAACTTTTCACCTAGTTCCAAATTGATTCTTCAAAAATGTCCAACATAAAAATTGTAGAGGATGTTCCAAGCTTTTCAAAATGTTCAATAACTTGAATAGATAATTTTTGATCTAGGAGATTCGAAGACTTGAAGTTGGCATGATGTACTTGAATTATAAGTCATTTTTGTGATGAACTCATAACAAATCTCATAACATTATAATTCAATCTCACTTTTCAGACCATGTTGCTTCTAAATATCTCCATAATTAAGTAATTACACAGACCCTAAGTGTATTACACAAGGATTTGATGTTTTGTCCAAGTCTTGATATTATTTATGGTTGAAATTGCAAAAAGTAACATATCCATTCTTGTAAAGCAAACTTTTTCATAATGTCAACCCTTCTTGAGCCTCTCAATGGATCCATATGCACACACTCAATCTAGTAACTCATAAGAAGCATGTTTAAAGTGATTCAACCACTCTACATAGCTTGTACCACATATTGGGATTTTGGTTTTCCACTTTGCTTCAAAAACAAGCAAAAATGCCATAACATGTGATCTTGGTAATTTGACCATCTCAAGTCTCCAAACCTTTTCCTATATATCAAGACACTCTTATGCAACCAAGAACACGATTTTACAAGCCCTTAAACCCTCTCAAACACTCTCACACCCGAATTGACCAAAAATCACCATTTTTAAACTTTTGAAACCTTAACTTCGAAACTCATCACTCTTGCAACTATTGTCCAAACAAATCATCTAAACACTTCATATATATATCATATAGAAACTATCCACACCCCTGTTTCCTCACTGTAACATCATTTTCATTGTCCACCATTTTCAAAATCCACCATTGAAACTTGACTTGAGTAGACCAATCCAGACACTTTCAAGGCAAAGTAAAAGTTGCAACATACTCACCAAGCTCTCTGGAAGCTAAAGCAATCATCATATTGCTTCTGGAAGTCATATAGAGGCCATTGAATTTTTGCATCAAGAGGTAAGTTTTTCCAACTTTGAAATCTTGATACAAGCATCATTTGCACTTACTTTCAAAAGATAAAATGTAGATATCATGTCTATGAAGCTAACCATATTTTTAAATTTCATTTTAATTGACTGTGGGATGAGAATTTTAAAACTGGATTTTTTGGATATTTAGGTTTTTAGTTTGATACATGTAGAAATTAGTGAGTTTTAGTGGGAATAAATAAAAACTAATTACATATTTTAAATCCTTGCGAAATTCTAAGCAAGTTTCATTTTTACATTTTTGAATTTGGTTGAGAAATGAGGAAGTTAGAGTTTTTTGAAAAAAAAATGGAAAATATTGTTATTACAGTAACGGTTAGCGTGCAGGAGGAAGAAGAATGAGGGCTTGGCCATTTTCAAATTTTTACATCTATGTTCATTTTATATTTAATGATTGTTATTTCACTAACAGATGTAACAGCTATCCTAATGGCAAGCAACACACGTTTCATGTCACTTCTTATCCTAGGGCATGGGTTCAAACCATAGTGAAACCCCTTTTTTCCTTTGAGCCAGTAACACCAAAACCTTATTTTTATCACTTGACTCATTTTACATTTTTAATAAACTTCAACAATTTATTTAACCCATCAAGTTAACTTCTTTTGAACTAATTTTTTGCACACTAATAGTTTATTAGGTCTATTTTATGAATATATAAAAATCTCACTAAAAATATTTTTATTTTTATTATTTGTGATTTATTCAAAGTAGCATCTTTTAGGTTTTTTTCTTTATTAAAAACTAAAAAAAAAACATTTTTCTTAACAAATTTCTTTTCTTGATTAAATTAATTTTTAACTTAGTTTTTGATTTGAATTTATTTTCTAATTAAATCAAATTAGAATTTAGGTATTTTAATTAATTAAATTCTTTCCTTTTATTAGTTTAATTAAATCAAGACTTTTCATAAACAAAAAAAACAATTTTCTTTTCCTTTCACATTGCTTTTATATTCTTGCACATTTTATCTTGCAATATTAAATATGGTTATAATAGTATAATTAGAACTTTGTTGCTTTCATCCCCCATTTGTAAATTGTGTCCCCATCCTCAAATGATGTAATAACGTAGAATTTTATATTTCCGTAATTTACCGCTTTCAATATTAATGTTAGTAATTAGGGTTTGTATGGCAAGACAAAAATCAATAAGTACATAACCCTAATCAAAGATTAAATGCATGCAAATAAAATACACTATTCACACATGCACCCTTAAGGTTAACTTCACTTATTGCCTAAAAATGGTCATGTTATGCATGTGGAATGTCTTAGAAAAAACAATAAAAAATATAAGATCATAGTCCCTCGATGACGCTTCAAAAGTTGTCTTTCAAATGGTCTTAGTCCCTCAAAGAGAAATGCTAAGATATCTCACAACATTGCTATCATGAATATACGATGACCTACGCCCGTCCCTTTACATCCAAAGATAAGGCTTCTTACCAATCAATGGTAAGATAGCAATTTCATAGGACGAGAGAAACAAACAAAAAAGACTTTTGAGTAGGTAGAAACGTTCCTAGTTGCTTGCTCACCTTCAAAATAAACATCCTTGCAAACACACACTAAACACTTTCAAAACATGAAATATTTTCAAAAGTACAACACTTTGTATACGTTCTTACGAAACGAGAATCATTACAAAGTTTGCCTAAACGAAGGCGCCTTTTCAAAAATACTTTAAAAAATCACCACAAAGCACATTTTCAAACAAAACAAGTGATCTAGAAAGCAACTAAGAGCCCATAGATAACTATGGATGTAAAGGGTGCTAACACCTTCCATTTTCATAATCTACCCCCCGAACTCAAGAAAATATCTCAATGGTCTTTCCTATTCTTTTCACCCTTTCCTTTATTTAGATAAAAGAAAATTCGATGGCGACTCTTGCTAACCGCAACAATTGTGATAAAACGCAAAACATCCCAAATCAGATCTCCCACCGTATTACAACTAGTTTGTCAATAAACATGCAAAAACCACAAGTTAAACATTCATAGAAAACGACCACTTGGGCCGATGATGTGTAAATATTACATAATCTAGGAATGGCCCAGAAAAACAAATACAACAAATGCGGCATACAAGCCGAAATAACCATAAAGAAATCATCCTTCTGTTTCCCCTTCAACAATGGGAGACAGTTAGGTGGGACCCCCCGCCGGCTGGGCAACAATATCCTTGAGGTGATCAGGGACCAGAATTTGACCACCAACTACATAATAATTGACCCCCATTCCTGAGGTGTTAAGCTCAACACCGGGATTCAACACACGTACCTGATTCACGGCATTTTCGAAGCTCCCCTAGGAAGCAGCCTGAGCGTCATCCACAGCTAGCTAAAAGCGAGCGACCAGCTCGGCCCGAGTCTTCAGATCCTTAGTATCCTCCGGCTCGTCTTCAGCGGACGTAACCTCGGCAGTCAGGGCCACCACCTTTCCCTTAAGGTCCTTTTTCTCGAGCAAAAGAACTTTGTGTTCTTCGGAGAGTCTTCCTGATTCTTCCTCAAACTGCTTCAAGCCTTTATCTTTCTCGACCAAGGCCTTATCGCTCGTAGCCAGCTTGGCCTAAAGGTTCTTCATCTCTATCTCCTGAGAGGAACTCCCCTCGGTGTAAGCGACCTCCATCTCTAAGATCTGCATCAGACCGCCAGCATCTTGCGCCAACATCACTCTCTTCTCCGGACGACCCATTCCCTAGAGATGGAGAGATTCGGCCTGGGGGAGACGGAGAGTCGCGCCCTCGAAAAAAGATCTCTCTAGCCAGCAGGGAGGCAGGAAGTATGTTCCTTTTCCTTTTCCCCGGTCAAGTCAACACTTCCCTCGGCACGCGGCCTCTTTACCTTCGAGGAAACAACATCAGGGGAAAGAGCGACCATAGCCTGGCCCAAAGATGAGTCACCCGGCCTCGAGGCATGAGGTGGCCCCGAACTAGTCTGTGCATCCTTTAGGGCTTTCCTTGCTCTGGCAGCAAGAGTCTTAGCCAAGTGCTCTTGAGTAGGATTCATGCTATCTGCAAAACAAACAAAAAGAAACATAGTCAATAAATGAGGAGTCAAATAAATGATGACCACTTACTACTATTATATATATATATATATATATATATATATATATACCAAAGTATCTAACAGGGTCCTCGCTTCCGAGGAGCTCATTGACGTTTATGAGACTCGGCTCGTATACGGGCTCCCTGTTTTTGTCCAACACATGTCTACCTCCCCGACCAACTCGTTGGACACGAGGGATTCGAGCCACGAACGCGGTCAGGACAGCGAAGCTCTCCAGATCCTCGTCTCCAAGCTCCCCTTCTCTCCAGACATAGGAGCCTAATTCCCTATCAAAATGCTTCCTCGTCCATTGGAATGGGAACTTATAAATCAACTTTGCAACGGGCTCTCCTAGCTCGTTCATTCGGGGAGTATTGTCCTTGTTTAGTGAAGGCACAGTCCTAAAGACGTTCAACATCTCCTTGGTTGAAGATGGTTGCACCAAAATGTATTTATCTTTAAAATGGAGAACAGACTCCAAGTAGGCTTTAAATAGCTTCCCATTGCCTTGCTTCAGGGAAACCCATCCTCATTTTTCGTCGACCTTGCTCTTCTGAAGGTGGAAGGAGTAAAAGACACAAGGGAATGGTAGCCCCTATCTTCAAATGGTCGTAAACTATCCTGAACGCTGGCATGAACGTGATACCGTTCAGATGCAGTTGGGAGGAAGCCACATGCAAGTGCCTAAATACGGTCACCTCGAAGTCAGAAAAAGGTAAGACGAAGACCCATCCCTCGAAATACAATGTCGTACATTGGGATCCATCTCTTGTCGTATTTCGAGCAGATTCTACTCTCCTTTCCGGGGATGTATAACGGCCATTCCTCCTGAGCCCCCTCCTCGTGAGTATACACGTCCATAAAGACGTCCTCCCGGTGCTCATAAAGATATGACGGCCAGTCACAGGGGTCACTCGCGACCCATTCCTGAGGTTCCTCCCTACTATCACGAGGAAACAGACAACCCTGGTCAGCGGAAGTCATCTCAATGCCACCCCCTCCCGTTTGATGTTCCATTTGATTTTGCACATCCCCAAAAATTTCCAAGATGCTCGACAAACTACTCGTCTCGTCTGAAGAACTTCCCGGGGACTGTATGGATTCGCTCAAAATATCGACCCAGGCATCGTCAGCCATGGCACCTAAAAAGTAGAGGAAAAAGATGAGATCGACATCAATGCCAAAACCACCCTTCCACCGCTAAACAAGCGAAAGGGTGTTGGGAAACGAGGATCGTATTCCCTACTAGAACCCTCACTAAGGCACACGATGGGCAAGAATTGCAGGAAAAGCCTTAAGCCCTAATGAGCTGTCTACGACACACCACAAGGTCCCCGAGGAGACCCCACAGCGGCTCCAGCAATTCTAAACTATAGAAACACCGTCCACCGCCAACCCTCTCCAAAGGCATCCTCACAAACATAACCCTAAATCTTAACCACATGCATCTCTAGAAAGTAAAAGGAGAAAATGCGATCTACTGAGAGAGAACAACAATGAAGGATTAGAAACTTACCAGTTAATAATAGAAGAAAGGATGGAAGTAAGCAGCTGCGAGTGATCGGGACTTTATGAGCCTGTCGAGATACTAACTGCAAGTATACAGTTCAGTCATTCTAGTTTTAAATGATTATCGAACCCACAGAGACTGAGGATCAATCACATACGATCTAATGCTACAGTTTGTTTAACTAAGCGATGAATATTCGATTTTAGGGGGGGAAACAGTTTAATTAAAAATAATAGTAATAGTTATACCGGTATGTGATAGTCAGACTTCGGGAATTCGGTGAATCGCTTGGCCTATAAAGTATTTCGGTAAAAACTAATTGTTTAAAAACCTGAGACATACACTCTCGTGTTCATGAAATAAGTTATGCTACTAAACCTAGTGGATGCACTTTAAATTTAATAACACTTTTTGAAAACAATTTGAGTTTAATTAATTTATTAAAACACTCTCGTGTATTTAAAAATTAATGTTTCGTTACCACTATCTGGGTTGAACCCCAGCTCTCGCATGCAGGTTCTTGCCTTAATTAATTTCCCACTCTCGTGGCAAAATCGTGTTAATTAACCTCTCACTCTCGTGACAAGGGTAGTTAAATTAAGCATGGAAATTGGAAACCAGAAATTGTTTTATAAATAAATATTTTTGGCCAAGGTATCACTGAATTCTTTCGGTTCTTAAGAGTCACATACCAGTACGAATAATTTAGCCGGACATAATAGATTTAACAACAATGCAATTCAAAATATAATTCATAAAAATAATTGGCATAATACAAAAATGAATAAATATTAATTGCAATAAAAACCTGGAAATAACGTTGTTGTGGTAATCTTGAAATGTTACAATATCCCTTGTGGCTTGATTGAAGTAAATAAATTGTGTTAATTCTTGAATGAAGAATTAACACCTAAAAACTAAAGCTTGAAATAATGCTGGAAGTAGGAATTACAGTACGTAGAAAATGCTCTAAAACAAGGAAATAAAAATAATTGCAAAAGTAATAATTTTGTTCTGGGAGAATTCCTTCGATCTCTGCAGCTTTGCACTACCACACATATATATAGGAGAGAAAATAGCAATTGAAAGTATCTTGAGAAAAGGCTTGAGTGGAGGAAATATAGGGAGCATGGTTATTGAGTGGAGGGAAAATAGGAGAACAAGTCTGCCCTGACGTTGCCCACGTCTCCACCAATTCACAACGTTCATCTTTACGTGCGTGACGGTCGTCACAGGTGGGTGACGATTGTAATGCACTTAAATAGCGCATTACGCTCGTCAGTGATGTGTGACGAGCGTTGCTTCAAGTTGAGGGTCGTTACACCCGTCACGAGGATGTGACGGTCGTCACTGCTCCAAAGTCTCCAAACTTTGCAGTTTTAGTTCTTTTTCTCTTTGTTTATTGTCTAGCCTCCTTCATGTAGTCCTTTTCCATTGGTTTGAGTTGACAAATGTTATACCTGTAAAAAGACAAATAAACTCAGAATAATCGGGAGTTAGACGACTTAATGTATTATAAAATCGGTAAAAAGCGTAGTAGTTATATGATACGATTTCTCGTTATCAAATTCCCCCATACTTAAACCTTTGTTTGTCCTCAAGCAAATAGTCATTCGAAAGGTCGGATAAGTTTTTTCAAGCGCATACGCATTACATACCTAGGATTTTTAAAGCAATTTCGGGAAATCCTCGTCGGTTCGGCCAATACTCGAGTGAAACACTAAAGATACGCTAATGACACAAGCAATAAGCTTAGCCGTAGGCTTCCATTTCAAACGAGCTATCCAACAGTTCCGTTATAATTCTGCCCAGAGTTCCTCGTATCTATTTCACCCGGTTTTGTTCTGGCGCAATCACATTAAGCCCTTTGTCTTAGCACGCACGTAGTGGAGTAACCGGTTAGTGACTTTGATCCTTTTAGCACGGGTCTGGTACACGAATGTGGCAACCCTACATATGTTTATCCAAGTTGGAGGTTGTGGGGGATCGAGCCATAGCACGCCCTACCGAGTTCAGAACTAGATACCTCTGAACCAACCTACACTGGATTCCTTCGTTATTTTCTCAACTCTTATATGTGACCGTATATTTTGGTGCACAAAATTTCTTTTCTTTTAGCAGCGAGATAGGAAGGATATTTTAATGATCAGGCATCAAACACTTATATTCATCGATTCTCCACGTGGTTTGTGTCAAGACGGTGTCGACTGCTAGTATAAACTATTAGGGGTTACTGTAGAACTAAAAACTCTAGATGTCAGTATAATGGTTATTGAAACGGATCGCGTAAGTAGGAAGTCTACGGTGTCATAACCATATCGATCTTGTTATGTCGTTTTCGGCTTCCTCAACTGGTATTTCGTTAGAATAGGTATGTCGGGCTAATGCGAAGATAAATTTTTTTTTGTATGGCTAAATAAAGCGAAGAATTAGAATCGAGACATATCATAAAAATTTACTAGTTTATAAAGGAAGGAAAGGTACCTCTCCCACACTAAATCCGACATTGTCCTCAATGTTGCGGTATATAGGCGGGGAAGTACAATTACAAAAAAAACAAACGGAAAGGAAAAGAAACAGAAAAATTAATAAACTACATAAAAAATAAAGAAAAACTATTGGTGACCACGTCCTCTACTCTTGGTGCGAGAGCGTCTGGTAGGAGTGGCTTCTATGTCAGTATCTTGGAAACCAAGGGTGCTGACGTCTAGCCTTAAGGCGTTGAGCTCTGACAGGGCCTCATCTAACCCCTCATTCATGTTGCGCTGCCCAGTCAAGATCTGAGCGTTTTGAGCGCACAGAGACTCAAACTGCTCGTGTTGCCTTCTTTCAAGTGCTGCGCTCATTTGGTTTTGCATATGGATGGAGCGGAGGATGTCTTCAAGATTAATAGGAGGAGGTGCAGATGAGGATACTGGAATGTCATGGACGGCAAGAGCACTATCCAGCTCTTCTTGCATTTCGTCTGCGAGGGCTGCAGGTTGGTCTTCATGAGTAGGTGCATGCTCTGCGGGAGTTGCAGGATCGAACAACCAGTTTGTTCGGTTTCATGGATCGGTTCGGTCCCTGCAAGGCAAAATGATGTTCTGATAAACAGTGTTCCTGATCACAGGGTGGAATCTGCCATCCTCCCGCTCATAAATGAGATGTGCGGCTTTGCAGTGATCCAAAGTTAGCAAAGCCTGTGCCATAGAAGGCATAGTCGCGAGAGCAGTATCGTAGTTCAGACCTATAGCAAGTGAAGTGACCAGCCCTCTGAAATAAAATGGTTTTCCGCCTCTAGCACAAATAGAGTGGATGTGAGCGAGTAAGAACGGAGCGGTGTTGATCTTTTGCCCTGTGAACGCGCAATGCATAAAGAAGAGCTCCTTGGAGTTGAGCTTGTGGTTGCTGTCACGGGCGAAGATTGTGTTGCTGAGGATGCGGTGGAAATAGCGGATGGCCGGATTATGAATGTGGGTGGCATTTAGGTGGTCGTAGGATCCGGCACAGATATTCGTCCAACTGTGCCATAAGTTGAAGGCTTCCTCACCAAAATTATCCGGCACCCGGAGATGGACACCTTCGTCCGAACAGAAGCCTAAAAGTCGCGCGATGTCGGATTGGGGCACCTCGTGCTCAATGCCAAACATGCGAAATTTGGCCAGGCCTGACAGTTGGTTCGTGGCACCTGGCGGAGTGATGTAAACAAAGGAACTCAAAAACTCAAGAGTAAGAGTTTTATAAATCAGTCTTGGTTCGCGGCACAAGTTCCATAAATCCACACTCTGCAACAATTGGTGGACACTGTCAAGTAGTCCCAAACTCCTCAAACAGTCAATATCAACGTACCGTGTAGGTTGGAGACCTCGGTGTTGAAACTTCTGAAATTTTACCCGTTGGTTTTCTCCTTGCTCGCCAGATCTGAAAGTGAGGGCGGGAGCTTGTGGGTTGTTGGCCATGGTGTTCGTAGAACTGATTGCAAAAGGTTTGAAATGAAATTGGGGTAGTGGATGGATGGTATTTTAGTGTTGGACAATTGGATGTTTGAAAAGAAATGGAGTGGAGTGGGTATTTTTCGTGTGGTTCTGTAACAATGGAGGAAGTGGGGTTAGGAAGGGAATGGTTGGAACGGTTCTGTAATAGCCGTTCTGATATATTATATGCATGACGGTCGTCGCGAGGGTGTGACGGTTGTCACACGGCAAAAATGCGTGTTACGCTCATCACGAGGGTGTGACGGTCGTAACACGTTCAATGTCATTAATGAGAAGACCGTTACAAGACCGTTGGAGATGTTTATATAATTTTTTTTATTATTTTCTTAATTTTCTAAGTTTGAAATAAACTAATAATTAGAGTTTTTGAAATATTTTTAAATATTCTAATAATTAAAGTTCTGAAATGTTATTTACTAACACATAATGAAATAATATTTGCGTGAAAATACAAACAGTAAATTAAAAGAAATAAACAGTATGCTGAAAATGAGAAGGAATGAAAAAATAAAATAAACTTGGTACTTGATAAATAATTGAATTAATCCATAAAAATTGATTCGGAATAACTAAGAATAAAAATGATAAAATGCTAAAATAACTAGAATAAAATGCTAAAATAACTAGAATCCCTCCCACACTAAAACTAAACAGTGTCCCCACTGTATGTATAAATGCGAGAGAAAAGAATAAGATAACAACGGCAACTCTAGCCACGGGGAGTCGGGAACATATGCTGGTGCATGAAATCAAGCTGGTCGGTCACCAAATCCATGAAAGCGATGAAGTCCACCCAGAGAGATGTAAGCTCGCCCCGCATTTCAGTAATTTCTTCATGCAAAGAGTGCAGGGTAACAGTAGGTGGAGGCGGTGGTGGAATCTCTGGAGCCTGGGTGGCAGTCTCAGTAGAAGCTGCCGGCTGTTCCCATGGGTCGGGGAACTGATGGTATCCCGGTGGTGTGGCAGGGTCTTCATCATCGTGAGAGGTGTTGGGTACTTCATAAATGTCAACAGTAGAAGGAGACGAAGGCGGTGTAGCAGGATGGTGGAGGTCAAAAAGCCAATTTGCTCTATTATGCACACTAGTGATAGGGTTCGGGAGCTTAAACTGGTGGACAATCTCATGATTAATTAACAACTCAAATTGATCTGGACCAAGGTTCCCGATAAAGCTAGTGTTGAAGCAGAATTCAATGTTCATCGGCCTTATTCCATAATGCAGGGCTGATCCAAGCATAGGCCTACGGAGTCCAATTGCATTTGATATCATGGTGACTAAACCACCCAACAGGATTGGTGGATTTGGAGTCTGGATAATACGCTCCATGGTAGCTAGCATATAAGCGGCACCGTTTACCGGACGACTCTGGGAGGCACAATACATAATGAAGAGCTTATCGCGGGACACAGATGTAACATTCTGTTGTTTACCAAAGAGGGTGTGGGCGATGATCTTGTGAAAGTACCTGATAGCCGGGTTGTGGATGCACTCATAATAAAGGTCAGACGACTCTGGATGGTTATTGCCAGCAATGCTTCCCCAGAAAAAATCAAGGTCAGAATCAAGCAAGAGGTCCTCCTGGGTCATAGTGATAACATCAGGTCCAAAAGGGAATCCTAGCAGGTGGCTAAACTCCCTGAGGTTATAGGTGTAGTCCATGTCAAACATCCTGAAAGTGATCAACCCACGGTTGAATCCTATCCCGTAATTTAGAATGAAGCCCAGGGTGCTCAGGAACTCAAGGGTCAGCTTCTTGTAAGTACAGTACCGTCTTCGGATAGGAGCAGTGTCTCAGCCAATCTGATGTAGCAAATACATGACACTCTCACAGATGCCAAGAGCGGTCATAGCATGGTCATCAGTGTAGATTGTAGGGCACATTTCCTGCGCAGCCAGATCCTCAAAGCGTCTTCTTTGGTGTCTGCTTCTCAAAGTGACATTCATGAAGTTTACACGTGCCATAGAGATAAATATGAAAGCAAAAGAATTACCCCCTGAAAATATTTAATAAATGTTTGAGAAAACTAAGTTAGTATTTTCAGGTTAAAAAAATTGCCGAAGTTAAATCAAAAAGAAAAATAAAGTTTAAAGGGAAAATAAAAATAGAAGAAAACAGAAAGGAGTAAGAGATGCAATCATGAAAATTTTAAAGATTAAGAAAAAGAAAAGAAAAATAAAAACATGTTAAAACAGTAAAAATAATTAAAATAAAACATGGGTTGCCTCTCACGAAGCGCCTTTATTTTATGTCGACGACTCGACAGATAATACCTATTTAGTTAGGTATCGGGGTAGGTGGCTCACTTAACTGAAGATAAGCCGAATAGTTGATATTTCCGACGTTAAAGTAGTGCTTTAGGCGCTGGCCATTGACTATGAATGGTTCGATAGAATTTCCTTTAATTTCTATCGCACCACTTGGGAAAACTTTGTTAATTTCGAATGGTCCTGACCATCTGGAACGTAATTTTCCCGGGAAAAGTTTCAGTCTAGAGTTGAATAGGAGTATGATGTCTCCTTCCTTAAATTCTTTCCGCGAGATATGCTTATCGTGCCATTTTTTGTTCTTTCCTTATAGATTCTAGCATTTTCATAAGCGTCTAAACGTAATTCTTCTAATTCATGGATATCTAATACTCATTTTTCGCCAGCAATCTTGTAATTTAAGTTAAGGGTTTTAATGGCCCAATAAGCTTTATGTTCTAATTCTACTGGCATATGACAAGATTTTCCATAAACTAATTTAAACGACGTTGTTCCGATAGGGGTTTTAAAAGCTGTCCGATATGCCCAAAGAGCATCATTTAGCTTGGAGGACCAGTCTTTTCTGGATGTGGCCACGATTTTCTCAAGGATTTGTTTTATCTTCCTATTTGACACTTCCACTTGTCCACTCGTTTGAGGATGGTATGGTGTGGCTATGCGATGTTTAACGCCATATTTTGAAAGTAATTTTTCGAAGATTCTAGAGATAAAATGGGAACCACCATCACTGATTACTAGTCTTGGTACACCGAATCGTGGGAAGATAACATGCTTGAATAGTTTTAGTACCACGCGTGTATCGTTTGTGGGTGCGGCGATGGCTTCAATCCATTTTGATACGTAGTCAACGGCTACCAAAATATACTTATTTCTAAAAGATGCGGGGAATGGTCCCATGAAATCAATTCCCCATACATCGAAAATTTCTACTTCGAGGATTCCTTTTTGCGGCATTTCGTTGCGTCTAGATATATTTCCTGTGCGTTGACATCTATCGCAGTTCATAATTGCTACGTGGACGTCTTTCCATAAGGTAGGCCAAAAGAAGCCAGCTTGAAGTATTTTTGCACAAGTTTTTTACGTACTAGCGTGTCCACCATAAGGGGCGGAATGGCAATGGGAAATGATGTCGTCTATTTCATCGTTAGGAACGCAACGACGGTAGATACCATCGGCGCCTCTTTTAAAGAGTAATGGTTCATCCCAAAAGTAGTGTTTAAGATCATGGAAGAATTTCTTCCGCTGTTGATACGTTAAATCAGGTGGTAAAACACCGGCAGCTAAATAGTTGACGAAATCAGCGTACCATGGTAATGTGGTGTTGGTACAAATGGCTTTTACTACCGCAGTTGTTAAAGGTTCATTGTGTTGATCCAAACTGTCGGTAGGGTCTATCTCTAGCTTAGCAATAAGGCGTTCATAAGGGAAATCTTCGTTTATGGGAACACTCTCGGTTTGAATTCCATCTAATCTTGATAAATGGTCAGCTACCACATTTCCAGTTCCTCTTTTGTCTTTTATTTCCAAGTTAAATTCTTGTAGGAGTAAGATCCATCTGAGTAGTCGCGATTTGGCGTCTTTCTTGCTTAGTAAGTATCAGATCGCTGCATGATCTGTGTAAATAATGATTTTGGCGCCTACTAAGTAGGAACAAAATTTATCCAATGCGAATACCACAGCTAAGAGTTCCTTCTCCGTGGTGGCGTAATTCATTTGTGCGGGATCGAGTGTTCTGCTTGCGTAGTAGATAGCGTGAAGCTTTTTATCTTTGCGTTGTCCTAGGACTGCACCTACAGCATAATCGCTCACATCGCACATTATTTCAAATGGTAGGTTCCAATCAGGAGGTTGCATAATAGGTGTTGAAATTAAGGCTTCTTTAAGCGTCTCAAATGCGTTCAAGCATTTATCGTCGAAAATAAACTCAGTTTCTTTCATTAATAATTCAGTTAGTGGCTTGGTGATTTTAGAGAAATCTTTTATAAAACGTCGGTAAAAACCAGCGTGTCCTAGAAAACTTCTTATTTCTCTAAGTGTTTTGGGTGGTTGAAGGTTTTTGATAATTTAGATTTTTGCTTTGTCGACTTCAATCCCTCTGTTTGATACAATGTGACCCAACACAATTCCTTGTCTCACCATGAAGTGACATTTTCCCCAATTGAGCACTAGGTTGACATTGACACAGTGTTTCAGTACTAATTCAAGACTTGATAAACATCCGTCAAAACTTTCTCCACAAACAGAGAAATTATCCATGAATACTTCCATAATTCCGTCTAAAAAGTCTGCGAAAATCGCCATCATGCATCGTTGGAAAGTTGTAGGTGCGTTACATAGTCCAAATGGCATTCTTCGGTATGCAAAGGTACCATAGGGACATGTGAACGTGGTTTTCTCTTGATCGTCAGGATGAATGGGAATTTGGAAGAATCCTGAGTATCCTTCAAGATAGCAGAAGTGGGAATGTTTGGCTAAGCGCTCGAGCATTTGATCAATGAATGGTAACGGGAAATGGTCCTTGCGCATAGCTTTGTTCAGTTTTCTATAATCGATACACATTCTCCATCCTGTTTGGGTACGTTGTGCTACCGATTCGCCTTTTGGGTTCGTTATAACTGTAACGCCTCCTTTCTTAGGCACCACGTGAACTGGACTGACCCAGTTACTATATGATATTGGGTATATGATGCCTGCCTCTAGTAGTTTATGTACTTCTTTCTTAACGACTTCACTTAGGATAGGATTTATTCGTCTTTGATGTTCTCTAGAGGGCTTGCAATCCTCCTCCAGCATAATGCGGTGCATATAGAGAGAATGGATTATTCCTTTTAGATCTGATATATTATAGCCTAACGCGGTTGGATACTTCCTTAACACACTAAGAAGTTTTTTGGTTTCGGTCTTCCCTAAATTGGCATTGACTATAACTGGCCGTTCGAGTTCTTTATCTAAAAATTCATACCTAAGATCTTCAGGTAATGTTTTAAGTTCTATACCAGTTTTCTTATTGGTTGGGGCAGGATCGGGTGTTAAGGCTAAACATTTGCTTAGGTCGGCATCTAAATGTTCTTGTTTCCAGTCATCGTCCTTGAGGATAGTTGGTGTCTGAATTTTTAGCATCCCAGAATAGGTGTCTTCTTGGCTTTCAAGTTCTTTGACACATTCATCAATAATATCTAGGAGACAGCATGAGTCATCTATAGCAAGGGCTTTAAAGAATTGGGAAAGAATGAATTCTACTTTTTCTTCTCCTACCTCGAAGGTAAGGTTTCCTTTCTTGACGTCAATGATGGCTCCTGCAGTAGCTAAAAATGGTCTTCCTAGTATGATGGGAATGTTTGAATCTTCCTTGATGTCCATTATTATAAAGTCAGTCGGTATGTAAAATTGTCCTATTCGGACAGAAATGTTTTCTAGCATACCAACAGGGAATTTGACTGATCTGTCGGCTAGTTGTAGGGACATCTTGGTAGGTCTCATGTCGCCTAATTTGAGCTTCTCGCAAATAGATAAGGGCATTAGACTAACACTGGCTCCTAAATCGCATAGGGCTTTGTCTATGACAGATTTTCCAATTACACATGGTATGGAGAAACTACCAGGATCTTTTAACTTTGGAGGCATGTTATTTTGAATTATGGCGCTACATTCGGCAGTTAGCATAACGGTTTCGTTTTCAACGATTTTTTTTCTTATTAGACAATATTTCTTTTAGGAATTTAGCATATGACAGCATTTGGGTTATAACTTCTGTAAACGGAATAGTAACATTTAATTGTTTTAGAAGTTCTACAAATTTCTTGAATTGTCCCTCGTTCTTGGATTTTGCAAGTCTTTAGGGGTATGGAATTGGTGGTTTATATGGTGGTGGAGGCACGTAAGGTTTTTCTGAAACCTCTCTGTTCTCCTTCGCATCTTCCTCTACATTCTCAGATTGATCTTTCGACTTCTCTACTTCTTTTTCAGGTTTTTGATACATGGTCGGGTTTTGGAGTCTAGGATCTACCGGTCCATCAAGGGCTGTCCCACTTCGTAATGTGATAGCATTTGCATGTCCTTTAGGATTGGGTTGTGGCTGTCCAGGAAATGTACCAGCAGGTGCGGCAGAACTAGCTTGGTGTTGTGCTACTTGGGAGATTTGGGTTTCTAACATTTTATTGTGAGTTGCTAGGGCATCTACCTTATTTGCTAATAGCTTCAATTGCTCACTGGTGTGAACGTTTTGATTGAGGAATTCTTTGTTTTGTTGGGCTTGATTAGCGATAAAATTTTCCTTTAGGATTTCAAGGTTAGATTTCTTAAGAATGTTAGGAACATTACCAGCGGGTTTTTGATAACCTGGAGGTACAGCAGGTGCTTGGCCAGGTGCATATAAAGCGTTATTGCTCTTGTACGAGAAGTTAGGATGGTTCTTCCAACCAAGATTATAGGTATTAGCATAAGGATTACCTTGAGCGTAATTTACCTGATCAACTGATATTCCTGCTAAGATTTGACATTCGGTTCCAACATGACCAGGAACTCCACAAACTTCGCAGCTTAGGGTAACTGCAGCCACGGTAGCTGCAGGAGGTAAGGTCAAGCTTTCTATCTTTTGGGTAAGAGCATCTACCTTAGCATTAACTTTATCTAGGCTACTAATCTCGTACATCCCACCTTTGGTTTGAGTTTTCTCCACAAGTGTTCTTTCTCCTCCCCACTGATAGTGGTTTTGAGACATGTTTTCAATGAGTTGGTTAGCTTCGTCATAAGGCTTATCCATCAGTGTACCACCTGTGGCGGCATCTATAGAGAGTCTTGTGTTGTACAAGAGTCCATTATAAAACGTGTGGATGATCAGCCATTTTTCTAATCCGTGATATGGGCACATTTGCATCATATCTTTGTAGCGTTCCCATGCATCGAATAGCGATTCAGTATCCTTCTGCCTAAATCCGTTGATTTGGGCTCTTAGTGCAGCAGTCTTGTTCGGGGGAAAGTATCGTGCTAAAAATACAATCTTCAGTCCTTCCCACGTAGTGACGGAATTTAATGGCAAGGATTGCAACCAAGCCCAAGCTCTATCTCTTAGCGAGAAAGGGAAAAGACGTAATCTTATTGCATCTTTACTAACACCATTTGCTATAACTGTGTCGGCAAATTGAACGAATTTTGTAAGATGTTCATTTGGATCCTCAGAAGGATCTCCAGAGAATTGGCGTTGTTGGATAGCTAATATCAATGACGGTTTCAACTCAAAATCGTTTCGGTTTATTGCTGGAGCAGCAACGTTGTTGTGGGGTTCTTGTTGTGATGGAGTTGCGTACTCCTTCAGTGGATGGGTCCTTTGTTCTTCGGCTATGTCTAATTCTGGATAAGTTTCGGTCTCAGAGGAAGAATTAGAATCTGTTTCAGAATCAATCTTGATTTCGGGTTTGGGTAAAAGAATAACGTGATTTAAACAGTAATCCCTGACTGCACGTCTTACGGAAAGAATGCGTTCAGGTTCGTCCGTCGATTTGTCAAGTGGTTCGCCTTGTGAGCGAGTCCTTGGCATACAAATCGAAAAAGGGTTTTCTGTTGCCTAGTCTAAATGCGCAACAGAAGAATCGTAATTAATTGACTAATCAGTCCCCGGCAACGGCGCCAAAAACTTGATCGGGACTTTATGAGTCTGTCGGGATACTAACTCCAAGTATACAGTTCAGTCGTTCTAGTTTTAAATGATTATCGAACCCACAGAGACTGAGGATCAATCACATACGATCTAATGCTACAGTTTGTTTAACTAAGCGATGAATATTCGATTTTAGGGGGGGAAACAATTTATTTAAAAATAATAGTAATAGTTATACCGGTATGTGATAGTCGGACTTCGGGAATTCGGTGAATCGCTTGGCCTATAAAGTATTTCGGTAAAAAATAATTGTTTAAAAACCTGAGACATACACTCTCGTGTTCATGAAATAAGTTATGCTACTAAACCTAGTGGATGCACTTTAAATTTAATAACACTTTTTGAAAACAATTTGAGTTTAATTAATTTATTAAAACACTCTCGTGTATTTAAAAATTAATGTTTCGTTACCACTATCTGGGTTGAACCCCAGCTCTCGCATGCAGGTTCTTGCCTTAATTAATTTCCCACTCTCGTGGCAAAATCGTGTTAATTAACCTCTCACTCTCGTGACAAGGGTAGTTAAATTAAGCATGGAAATTGGAAACCAGAAATTGTTTTATAAATAAATATTTTTGGCCAAGGTATCACTGAATTCTTTCGGTTCTTAAGAGTCACATACCGGTACGAATAATTTAGCCGGACATAATTGATTTAACGACAATGCAATTCAAAATATAATTCATAAAAATAATTGGCATAATACAAAAATGAATAAATATTAATTGCAATAAAAACCTGGAAATAACGTTGCTATGGTAATCTTGAAATGTTACAATATCCCTTGTGGCTTGATTGAAGTAAATAAATTGTGTTAATTCTTGAATGAAGAATTAACACCTAAAAACTAAAGCTTGAAATAATGCTGGAAGTAGGAATTACAGTACGTAGAAAATGCTCTAAAACAAGGAAATAAAAATAATTGCAAAAGTAATAATTTTGTTCTGGGAGAATTCTTTCGACCTCTGCAGCTTTGCACTACCACACATATATATATAGGAGAGAAAATAGCTGTTGAAAGTATCTTGAGAAAAGGCTTGAGTGAAGGAAATATAGGGAGCATGGTTATTAAGCGGAGGGAAAATAGGAGAACAAGTTTGCCCTGACGTTGCCCACGTCTCCACCAATTCACAACATTCATCTTTACGCGCGTGACAGTCGTCACAGGTGGGTGACGGTCGCAATGCGCTTAAATAGCGCATTACGCTCGTCAATGATGTGTGACGAGCGTTGCTTCAAGTTGAGGGTCGTTAGGCCCGTCACGAGGATGTGACAGTCGTCACTGCTCCAAAATCTCCAAACTTTGCAGTTTTAGTTCTTTTTCTCTTTGTTTATTGTCTAGCCTCCTTCATGTAGTCCTTTTCCATTGGTTTGAGTTGACAAATGTTATACCTGTAAAAAGACAAATAAACTCGGAATAATCGGGAGTTAGACGACTTAATGTATTATAAAATTGGTAAAAAGCGTAGTAATTATATGATACGATTTCTCGTTATCAGCGAGCAGAAAAACTCAAACGAACAACGGTGGCCAATAATCAAGCTAATACGATTCGTTGAGAGAGAAGACGAAAAATACTAAATGCCCTGTTCCTCTGGTATTTATAGCTGAAATAATCTGCGCGTACAAGACACACGCCTGGGGAACCCTAGGGTCGTCATCATTACACCATATCCCTGGTTTCATGAAATCAAAAGGTATCTCCATACTAGAGAATACCCCGAAGGAGCTTCCGTCAATGACAAAAAGTTCTTAAGGAGATTTGCTGCCAAGTTCTTCCTAAGCAATGGCATCCTTTATAAGCGCAACCATGATTGTGTTTTACTTCGATGTGTGGACAAAGCTGAAGCAGAGTTGATCATGACTGAGATACACTGTGGCACATTTGGCACCCATTTGAGCGGACATACGATGGCTAAGAAGATTCTAAGGGCGGGATACTACTGGTCTACCATGGAAGCTGATTGTCACCAACATTCCCGTACTTGCCACAAATGCCAAGTCTACGCCGACAAGGTACATATTCCTCCTGTTCCTCTCAACATTCTGACAGCTCCTTGGCCATTTGCAATGTGGGGCATTGAAATGATTGGAGAGATCAAGCCTACGACATCCAATGGACATCGCTTCATTTTGGTCGCTATTGATTATTTCACCAAGTGGGTTGAGGCAACTTCCTATGCCTCTGTTACAAAGAATGTGGTTGCCTGTTTCATCAAGCAGAACCTCATATGCCGGTATGGTGTCCCCGATAGGATCATCACAGACAACGGTACGAATTTGAACAATACTACGATCACTGCTCTATGCGAACATTTCAAGATTTATCATCACAATTCATCTCCCTATCGGCCGAAGATGAACGGTATTGTTGAAGCCGCAAAAAAAAATCAAGAAGATCATTCAAAAAATGACAGTTACCTACAAAGACTGGCATGAGATGTTACCGTTTGCTCTGCATGGATATCGTACCACGACACGTACTTCAACAGGGGAAACCCCATTTTCTTTGGTGTATGGCATGGAGGCTGTCCTACCCATGGAAGTTCAGATTCCTTCCTTAAGGATTATGAAGGACGCTGGTTTAAGTGAAGATGATTGGATTCAGACCCGACTTGATCAACTCAATTTGATCGACAAGAAGCGACTTACTACTGTTTTCCATGGTCAGACGTATCAAAAATGGATGATCAAGGCTTTCAACAAGAAAGTCAGGCGTCCGATATATCAAGTCGAAGATCTTGTAATCAAGCGGATCATCTTACCGCAAAGTGATCACAGGGGCAAATGGACTCCTACTTACGAAGGACCATTTGTGATCAAGAGCATCTTTTCTGGTGGGGCAATGATTTTGACCACCATGGACGGCGACGATTTGCCACACCCTTCGAATGCAGACATAGTCAAAAGATACTATGCATAAAACAACCCGACAAGTTGAAAACCCGAAAGGGCGACTTGGGCAAAAATGGGCATCCCGGTGAACCGAAAACCCGAAAGGGCGGTTCAAGCAAAAATTAGGGATAAAACAAAAAAAATCTTTACACCTGGAAAGTTGAAAACCCGAAAGGGCGACTTGGGCAAAAAAGGGTTTCCCGATGGATCGAAAACCCGAAAGGGCGATTCAGGCAAAAGTTAGGGAATTAAAGCGTATGATCGTGTCTCGTCGGATCACTTTAAAGAACAATCTCTTCATCAACAAGCTCTGAGCTTCTGATCAACCTAGTCATCGACAGACGAAGCAACAAATGGACAAGATATTCAGAGTTGTGAAGGCTATAGCAGAATGTGAATCCCATAGAGTTGTTACACATAGCCATATTTCTTTTGTATAAAAATTTTCCAATTTTTGCGACAACATTCTCTTACTAGGATGTTTGTCTCCTTTGTATAAAGATACTCACAAAAGTTAAATACCAATATACTTCGAAGTGCAGAAATTTGCTTGCCTTTTCTTTTCTTTTTACACTTATGTTTTATTTGAAAACGTCCAATGTTTTGTTAAATAGGCATATGCATTTGAACATAATCACTGCTTACAAATAAAACGAAATTGAGAA
Source organism: Vicia faba (assembly GCA_948472305.1). Lineage (NCBI taxonomy): Eukaryota > Viridiplantae > Streptophyta > Magnoliopsida > Fabales > Fabaceae > Vicia > Vicia faba. The sequence goes on from OX451735.1 coordinate 21,971,874, forward strand.
AAGATAATTACTGATAGGTTGAAGGTGTAGGAAGATATCTTTATGCCATTTCAGAAGAAATCCCCTACGATACATCATTCGGATCCTCAACAAAGCTAAAATTTGGAATATATTTCCCCAACGGAGTTAAACTTTAGGATCCTCAGCAGAGCAAATGCTTTCTAAAGCTTGATTCCCCAGCTGAGCTGAATTTCAAAATTCCCATTAGAGTCAAGTTTCAGGATCCCCAGTGGAGCCCAAAAACTCTGAAAATCCTATCCCCGGCGGAGCCAGAATAGTGAGCATTTCCCCACAGATTTATTTCCCGGCAGATTGAAGATTCTCAGTCTCATTTCTCCAGCAGAAGTCTCCCAGGTTTTAACTCCCCACTAGAGATTTTTCAGAGTTTCCCTTATTCCCCAAACAGTCAGTAAGGGTTTCTCATCTTCAAATCCTCAGCACCGGTCAAGGATTTATTTTCCCCGACAACAGTCAAAGAATTCATTATTTCCAGCTATCCGGATTTTATCTTCCTCAACAAGACGGCTATTCATCTTACATGCATAACCATTACATTCATATATCATAAACATTGATGAAATACAATTCATTGCATCATACATATCATGCAACATAACTTTGTGTTTTTAAGCTAACATTTTATCCTTTTCAGGATAAGATTAAAAGGCTATCGTTAACAATTATTCAGATACAGTGTGGATACACCCCAGACACAGTGGTCATTGTATCACTCATTCAGAATTTCAAGTCAAAAACAGTACAGATACACCCCAGACACGACAGTCATTCTACTACTCATTCAGACTTCAGTAATCCGATACAGACTAGATACGCTCCAAACACGACGACCATTCTTCAGATTCAATTATCAACCTCAAGTTCAGATATGCTCCAGACACGGATTCCATTCTGACCCTTACACCGGCAGTTTGATTCCCTCAGTGCAGTCGCCACGGAAGTCATTCTGTCATTTATTCAGATCCCAATTACAGTACAGATACACTCCAGACACGGAAGTCATTCTACTACTCATACAGATCTCAACTTCAGATACAGTCCAGATACGCTCCAGACGTGGTTTCCATTCTGTCACTCATTCAGAATTTATCCCCAGCACACAGTTGCTCCATACACAGATATTTCTCTGTTACCCGGATACAATACAGATACACTACAGACACGACAGTCATTCTGATATTCATTCAACATTCAAACACAGTTACAACTCAGATACGCCTCAAACACGGACGCCATTCTTTTGCTCATACAAACTCAGTCTCCAGATACAGTTCAAGTGCATTCCAGACACGGATACCATTTTGATACTCATTCTTTTGGCCTACAGCATTGCAATTAAACAAAGGTTCTTGGATGGCATCTTTAAGCCCATCTCCAGCAAGATTCTGCCATCTCCAATTGGCATCTTTAAGCCCATTCCCGCACCTATGTTTTGACGAGTGCAAATTTGCGGGCACTCTAGTGTCCAATTCTCTTTTACCTTTGAGTCGCGAAAGGCAAACTTGCCAATCTAACTCTTCAGGTTCAAGAAGATTTAATAGGGGCAACTGTTGTACCCCAAAATTTTCCCTCTCATTTCATCAACACTTTCTCATCACCAGACTCTTGGAATTCATGATCAAGCTAGGGTTTGCTCTGCTCAAGACCCCTCCTTGCACTGTTAACCCAAATTAAGGTTTGAGTTTGCACAAAGATATTTTGACCTACAATACCCAAATTGACTTTCATGATCCATGTTGGGTTCACAAGTTTTCCCATACCAAGTTTCAAGCCTTGATTCAAATCTTTGCCCAGTCAATTGGATAATTGACATAGAAATCAGCTGTATTGGGGAAAAAGTCAACTGTGGCCAATTGACAGTCAAACCTCATGAAATTTGACCCACATCAACATTATGAACTCATATGAACCATTTGATCAAGTTTGGCTCACAATTCCACAAGAAATTTGATAAGATCACCAAAAGGGCAAAATGGTCATTTTTAGGGTTTTGACTGCACAAAGGCATTTTTTGACTGTTTGACCTAACCAATGGCAAACCAAGCTTACATATGTACTCAAGGACTTAATTACATTGTCTTGACCCATTCAACAAGTTCAAAAGATCTCAAATGCATAGGATTGACAGATGAATTTTTCAGTCAACTGATCAAAATTTGACTGTATACTGAAAAGTCAAACTTTGACTTTTTGGTCAAAATCAAGTGCCAAGGGTCATTTTTCATAAATACATGTCAAATTATGAAACTTGTTCATCAAGAAACCCAAAAAATGCAAATTAGGGTTTAAAATGGAAAAATTTCATAACTTAGAACTTTTCTAAGTTATAAAATTTTCTTATTTTTTCCTAACTTTGTCCCATTTTTTCACCAAGATGAAAATGGATTCAAACAAAACTTGCAACATGAAAGTTTTAGTCCATCACAAAGTCTACAACTTTGATTCACAAAGTTTTCTCAAGAGAAGCTTGTATCTCAAGTTATGATTTTTGGAACAAGGGTACCTAAAACTTTTAACTTAGAGAAAATTTGCCCTAATCTAGGCAGGATTTTGACCCATCTTCTTGGCCATTTTTCACATAGTTCCACTTGGAGTTTCAAGTTGCATTACAAAGATGGATTGTAGTACATGTTCCAATATTTCCAAATTGTCCAAGAAATCCTCAAACACCCTTGTGGTTAGAGAGAATCGAATGCTTGAAGTTGGCAAAAACTCACTTTTGTCCATGGCCAATACATGTTCATAACAACTTGCAATTCTGATCTAGCTAGCTTGGTTTAACATTACAGGCCTCAAAACCAATTTTTACTCCTTAATTTAATGCATATCCATTGTATTAAGGTTTTGTCTTGGTCATTAGGGCATTATACTTTAGTTTAAGCCTTAAAAGGAAAAAGCAACAATGCCATTTTTGCCTAAACTTCACTTTATGTCAAAACCAAATCCTTGAGGCATGGGGCCAGATCTTTGAGGCAATATCAAGTCCACTAATTCCAGTAACCAAGAACAAAAGTTGCAGCATGATAGGAGGGCTGGTACAGGGCTATAACATCATTTTCCTTTCTCTTGCTTCAAGTAGAACAAAAGTGGCAAAACATAAGCAATCTCTCATATCTGTTAACACAAGCTTACAAGAACTTTGTGAACAAGTTCCATACCTCCCAACAAGCCTAAAACACGACCCTTTCATCACTCATACCTCCTCATACTCAGAATCACTATTTTTCTGCAAAATAGGGCAGGTTCTGCATTTTGCAGGCCACAACAAAATTCCATCGTGCGTTTTGTCCCACGTTGGTTCCAACACCTTCCAATCAACTCACCTGAACTATCCCAGGCCCCCATTGCAAGTTGTAACACCTCTAACACACTTTGCCATTTTCATTTCAAAGCTCTGCAGGTTGAGTTCTATAGCACGATTCAAGTTGTTTCAAAGCAAGCCAAGCATTGGAGAAGCTTCCTTGGACCTCAGGCAAGCTCAACAGAAGCTCAAACGCCATTGAAGGTTGCTGCATTGTCCAGCTCGAAGTCAACTGAAACAGGTATTTCATGGACTTCTATCTCCCTATTTAGGAATGGTTAGGCTTAGGTTTGTGAATGAAAAATGATGTACTCATAGCCCTGAAGCCATACATATGCTTAGTTTTCATTTACATTAATCGTGCTAAGAGAATTACACTCATGAACTTTCTGAAAAAACTAGGTTAGAAATTAGGGCCAGAGAAATTCTCTCTGGTCTTTGAGAGTTAATCCAAGTTTTTTATATGGTTAGATTCGTTATTTGATGCTCTACAAGTTTCACGTTTTGAGTTTTGTCAAAAGATCAAAGAATCAGGAGATACAGGTTGGGGTAGCTAGCGCGTGTTTTTTCAAATTTTGTTGGACAGAGGAAGAAGATGAAGTAGTTGGGCTGGGCCTGGCTACTTCCTACTTTTGGCACCCCCCATTTTCAGTTTCACACCCCCTGGCCCATTTTCTTGTATTTTGATATTTTTGCATTTTTATTTTCTTTTCTGACTTTGATATTTTATTTTCAAACATAAAAAATGATTTAAAAATATTTTTATATTTTTTTTTACATTTATTTGGTATTTATTTTATTTATTCCCACTATAAAAATGTTTTATTTGATGTTATTTTGTTTAAACCTAAAAATAATGTAAAAAAATATGTTTATTTTCATTTTTATTTTTATACACATCTGAAAATATTTTCTTGAAATATATACATTTTTGTAAATAATTTATTTCAATTTTTTACACATTTAATATATTTTATCTTATTAAATAATTAGGTCAAAAATACAAAAAATATTACATTTTCATTTTTATTTTTATTTTGGACCAAAAATATTATTTTTATAATATATTTTATTTTATTTGTATAAATTAGTATATTATTGCACATAATTAATAAATAATATTATTTATTAGGAATTAGGGTTTTTAGCCCTAAATAGAAAAATAATTAAAGTTGATTTTTTTTAATTATTTATTTACACTTCACATTGAAAAAATACTTTTACATACTAAAAACATTTTGGCATAATACATTTTATTTATATTTATTTGTTGTATTTTTTATTTAATTATTGTACATTTAAATATTGTATGTTGTACATTCAATTTGGTTGTAATAGTAATCTAGGGTTTAATTTCTTGTCAAATATCCCCAATTCAAATTTGTTTTCCCCTCCCTATATCATGTTGTAATAGTGTAGCATTTAAATTCTCGCACATTTAAAAGCTTTCAATTATACCATGTTAGACCTAGGGTTTGTATGCAAATAAAATCAACAACTAGTTTGACCTAATCCAAGATAACATGCATGAAAAACAAACACAATGCACACTTGCACCCCTAGGGTTCCATCCACTTGTTTCCTTCAAAAATGGGCCATGGTTGCATGTCAAGTACTTTGGCAAAACAAAAATAAAACAAAAGATCATAGTCCCTCGATGATGCTATCTGAGTTGCCTAAACAAAATGATCAAGTCCCTCAAGAAAATTGCCAAAGATACTTGACACTATTGCTATCATGGTCTATACGATGACCCGCGCCTGTCCCGTTAACATCCTAATACAAGGTTGTTCACCAAATACAATGGTGAAACAACACTGTTAAAAGGGTTAAAAACATAAGAAAGATCTTTGAGTAAAATAGGGTAGATAGCTCTTAGCTACTTGATCAAGCTTGCAAAAACATCCTTGCTACTTTTCAAAACACACTCCACAACACAATTCCAAAACCCTACTTTCAAACATTGAAAACCTTTTAAAAGACAAAAACACCTTTGTATACATTCAAATAAGAATCATTACAAAGGTTGCCACAATGATGGCCTCTTTTCAAAATATTATCCAAAATCACACACAAAGCACCATTTCAAACAATTGAAAAGCACCATTTCAAACAATAGAAATGCAAAGCAAGTGATCTAAGCAAGTAACTAAGAGCCCATGGATAACCATGGATAGAAAGGATGCTAATACCTTCCCTTTTTATAATCTAATCCCCGAACCCAAGAAAACATCTCAAAGGTCTTTCCTGTGCTTTTTGACCTTTCCTTAGGATAAAATTAAAAGTCGGTGGCGACTCTTGCTAAACCGAAACATTTGCAAACACAAACGCAAAATCCCAAGTCAGTTCTCCCACGGTATCACTGAACTGGCGACTCTGCTGGGGACATTCTTTTAAAAGTGGAGTAACCTTAGGGCTTAGATCACCCATTGCATGATTATTGTTTGCTTTGATTGCTTTACATTTTGGTCCTCTTGTTTGGGCTTGAAATCCTCCACCCGGATTTGGGAAACATTCATAGATAGCAATACGTTATGGAAACTGTGCAGGGTATACCGACACGGTTGAAGCAATAGCTATATTAGTGCGACATATTTGTGAGTACCGGTAGCCTTTGAGTCAATCAAGGAGAATACGGGGCCGCTGAGTGATGTCATTAAGCACTAATGAACTAGAACCTTACTTGACCATCTTGGCCTTTTATTAGGATTAGTGAGATGACCGGCTTTGGTGCAGTCCGAAGTTGGTAGATACTCGATACTACACTCATTGAGGGTTGTTTTCTTGGAATATTTTGGTCGCTAGTTAAGTGGCTAAACCAAAACAATGAACATAGAAAATAATCCAATGATATTGAGCTCCTTAGAACCCGGTTACTATTTATAGGACATGTTTTGAGCCAACTAAACTCAAGAGGGTACTTACCTATGAAACCTCATGCAAGCCTGAAACTAGGGTTTTGTGTGACTTGCTTGTATATGTACTTGTGCATACATCATGAACATCATAAAGAATCATATGCATCCACTAACCATTTCAAGGGTTTAGATCTTCATCTTTGTTCTTGTTTTGTAGGTCATGGAATCTCTTCGCAGGAAAACAATTCAAGTCAACCTTGTGAGGGTCCCTCCTCAACTCAAGGAGCTTACTTCCAGGATTCTAGAGAATTCTCTCTTCAGTGAAAGACATGGTAGACTCCTCAACCTAGTTAACACCAGCATTGAAGAAGACATGGTGAAAGTTCTCTTCCAGTTCTTTGACCCCCTACACCATTGTTTCATATTCCCTGATTATCAGTTGGTGCATACTTTGGAGGAATTTTCTCAACTCCTGAGAATTCCCATTCTTCATCAACTACCCTATAACGGTATGGAAAAAGAACCAAAACTTGAAGATGTTGCTCAAGCATTACACTTGCAACCATCTGACATCAAGGGGCATTGGGAAACCAGAAGTGGTGTTAAGGGTTTCTTGGCAAAGTTTCTGTTTGAGAAGGCACAAGACTGCTGGAATTCTCTTGATCTACAAGCCTTTGAAGAGATTGTGGCACTCCTTATCTATGGTTTGGTTTTGTTCCCCAATCCTGATCAACTTATAGATGTGAATGCCGTCAAGATTTTCATATCCAGGAATCCCATAGCTACATTGCTTGGGGACATCCTACACTCATTTTACACACGAACAATGAGTAAAAGAGGTGTTCTCATGTGTTGTACTCCTCTCCTCACAAGGTGGTTTATTTCTCACCTTCCACAATCAGTTTTGAAGAATGAGCAGGGTTTAAGGTGGTCACAACGGTTGATGACCCTCACACATTCTGATGTACATTGGTGTTCTCGGTCCAGAGAAAATGTCATCATCATTGATCGTTGTGGTGAATTCCCTAATGTCCCATTAGTTGGCACTAGGTGAGGCATTACCTACAACCCCTGTCTAGCTTTGAGACAATTTGGATATGCCCAGAGGGATGGCCCTCATGACATGCTGATTCCTGACCTAGTTTTTGACTTCGACAACGGTGCGCAAGGACTTCAACAAAGGTTCATCAGAGCTTGGAGGATGCCTAATAAGGTGGATAGTAAGACACTGGGGCACAAAAATTCCATCCCCCTTGAGCCTTACCTCAAGTGGGTACGAACCTGCTCCCAGAATCTTATGATGCCATATCCTCACATTCTCCCCTTGATCAAAGAGCCTGTTATGGAAGGAGAGATTCCATACACCATCCTACATCCTGACATGCCAACATCATGGGAGGAAATGCAAAAGAGTTGGATCCAACTCAAAGAAGAACGAGATACTTTTGAAGCCAGCTTCTATGCCAGTGAGAAGAAGGTTTTAGAGCTCACCCGCCGACTTCAAGAGGAGGAAACTCTCAACACCTACATCGCACCAAAGAGGATGCGCAATGTCTTTTTACATTAAGAATTTTGTAATATTTTGCCCATGGGGCACTTATGTATTAACAATTTCTTTTAATATGACGTGCGTTCCTTTTTGTTTGCAACAAATTTGAATTTTTGAACCCTTGAATGCATTACATGAATAACATACCATTCATCATATGCATAAACAGGTCTTCAAGCCGGGTTTCCTTATATTTCTACTGTTTATTTCAGCAAGATGGATTTGGAGAAAACAGTAAAGGATCTACAGGCACAAAATTCAAAATTTCAGCAACTCCTCATGACCTTGGCAAAGGGTCCAGAGGATCTCAAAGTTCTACTAGAGAAGAATAAAGAGAAGAAAAAAAAAAGAGACCGGGGGTAGCCACTTTCGGAAGAAGGTTCGAGGGCGATGCTAGAAGGACTCTTGAGTTCCCTTCAACGTCTGACGAAGGGATTGGCAAGGGGAAGGAGTTACTGTACCTTCTGAGTCAGAGGTAGAAGAGGAGGAAGAGGAAGAAGACGAAGACTATTCAGAACAACAATATCCACCAGCGGATGACAAGTATAAAAACCTTGAAGACAGATTGGCAGCTATGGAGTTGCAGAGGGTGCCCGGATTGGATTTTGAGGAACTGGGGTTGGTATCCGGGATTGTAATCCCTCCCAAGTTCAAGGTGCCAACATTTTCCAAGTACGATGGTCTGTCTTTCCCTAAGATGCACTTGAGGTCGTATGTTAGAAAGATCCAACCACATTCATCCGATAAAGACCTCTGGGTACACTTTTTCCAAGACAGCTTGTCTGGCACTCAGTTAGATTGGTTTTGTCAGCTCGAGAGATCAGAGGTTCACAATTGGGAAGACTTGGCAACTGCTTTCTATCATCAGTATCAGTACAATGTTGATTTGGCGCCCACTCGTACTCAGTTACAAAGTATGGGGATGGATTCAAATGAAGGGTTTAAGGAGTACGCCCAAAAGTGGCGCGACCTGGCTGGAAGGGTGCAACCACCACTATCAGATAGGGAATTAGTTGACATGTTTCTGGGGACCATGTTTGGCCCCTTCTTCAACCATCTAATCGGGAGCTCTTCTGCGGGATTTACTGAACTGATTTTGACCGGCGAAAGGGTGGAGGCCGGTATTAAAAGTGGAAAGATTCAAAAGGATGCCTCCGCATCCACGGCTGTTAAAAAACCTTTTCCATCCAAGAAAGAAGCATCTACTGTGTACTCTCAAAAGGGATTGGGAAGAACTGAGCGCCGGCCGACTGTAGGGGCCGTGATGATTCAAAATTCGTCAAATGATCAACCTCGTAACAATCAGTCGAGACCTAATCAACAACGGGTAGAACGGCCACAACGGAAGTTCACCCGCATCAACATGAAACCCGCTCAGGTTCTTCCCCATTTGTTGAAGCTGAATCTGACTAGTTTGAAGGAGGCGCCAAAAAACCCTAACACCTCCTCTTCATACTATCACTCCAGCGCCAAGTGTGCTTACCATTCCGACAGTGCTGGGCACGATACCAATAATTGCTGGGCACTTAAGAACAAAATTCAGGACTTAATTGATGCCAAAGAAGTTGAATTTGATGCTCCTGAGAAGCCTAATGTTATATCTTCTCTGATGCCCAAGCACAGCCACAATGTGCAGGCCATTTTGGAAAACCTCCATGTTACTGATGTTGCCAATCTGTTGACTCCATTGCTTGTGATTAAAGAAAATCTGTTGAGAGTCGGGATCTTTCCTGGTTGTGGTAAAGACTGTTATTTTTGTTTAAACATTGAAGGTGACTGTCCAATGTTGAAGTCAGGTGTCCAACGCCTGATGGATACTCAAGAAATACTTTTCCAGAAAACCCCTGTTAACACTTTCAATCCCATTACTCCTGATACTTGTGATACTTCAACCAACGATATTGCTATCATAACCATTTCCGACAATCCTCCCAAGGCTTGCAAAAGGCCTGTCAGGATTACACCCAACTCTAAATGTATACCTTTAAAGATCACCATACCGGGACTTGTCCCGTACCAATCAAGCAAAATGATATCGTGGAACTATGGGGGAGAAATCTTCTACCACGGCATCAAACAAATCGAAACAGTCCAAGAGATTTCTGAAGAAGACCCTGACATAGGGAACATCGCGGGTACAAGCAAGATAACCCGCAGTGGCCGGATCTTTTCTTTGGAGATTGCTCCCCCCTGAGCAGTTTTCAGACCCTTAAAAGCTTCTGCACCTGTTGGACCCTCTGTGCAAGACCCAGTGATTGAAGAAGTGGATATGCCTGAAGAAAGACTGTCTGCTGATAATACCAACAAGGGTAAGGGGGTACTGGAAATGCCTGTCAGGACGAAGGCTCATGCTGTGGTTATCCCTGAAACCGCTAAGAAAGAAATGGATGAAATCCTGAAAATAATCAGAAAAAGTGACTACAACGTTGTAGAACAACTGGGGCAGACCCCTTCTAAAATTTCAATGTTAGCCCTCCTGCTCTGTTCAGAGGCCCATTCTAAGGCCCTGAGTAAATTCTTGAAGACGGCACATATACCCCAAGAGACTTCGGCTAACCAATTTCAGGATTGTGTGGCCAGTCTTACTGCTGACAATGGCCTGGGATTTTCCGATGCTGACTTAACTCCCAAAGGAAGGAAGCACAATGATGCGTTACACGTTTCTGTTGAATGCCGAGGAACCACTCTCGCCCATGTCTTGGTTGATACTGGTTCTTCCCTGAATGTGCTGCCAAAGAAGGCCTTAGACCGTTTGGATTGCGAAGGTTTGACCCTCAAACCTAGTAACATCGTCATTAGGGATTTCGATGGTTCCAAAAGAATGGTTCATGGAGAGGTTGATATTCCTATCAAGGTAGGCACCGAAGTGTTCAACTCCACCTTCTACGTAATAGACTTCCGCCCGTCATACTCGTGTTTGCTAGGAAGACTGTGGATCCATTATGTCGGGGCAGTTACATCCTCTTTGCACCAGATGCTGAAATATCCTATTAAGGGTAAAATCATAACTGTGCACGGCGAGGAAGAGTACATGATCAGTCATCTCAATTCCTTTCAGTATGTGGAGTTAGATGGCGAGTTCATCGAAATGCCTTTTCAACATTTTGAGGAAGTTTCTCCCAAGGTAGCAATTGCAAAGATAGTGGTTGAGGTACCTATTGTTGCACCCCAAAATTTGCCCTCCCATATTCCCCAAGAAATTGCCAAGTCAAGTCACAAAATTCCCCAAGGGTTGTGCAGTTCAACTGTCTCCTATACAGTCAAAATTAGGGTTTGTGTTCTGATCAAGAGATTGAAGTTTTCAAAGGCCCAATCAAGTCTCATATGCTTACAAATGTGGTCAAGTATCCCCATATCAAATTTCAAGGCATTCAGTACAAAATTGCTCAGTCAAAACCCTAGATTGCACTACAGTCAACTGTAGGGGCAAAATGGTCATTTGGCAGTCAAAAGTTCAAATTTTTGGTCAACATATCATTTTGAAGCCACAAACATCATTTGATCAATGCTTGATCATGATTCTCAAAATTTGGCTCAGAAATCATCAAAGATGCAAAAGTTACTATATTTGGACAGCTGAAAAAGTCAACTGAAATTGACCAGGGCATAACTTTCACATGGATTATCAGAAAAATTCCATCCAAAGCTCATTTTGAAGAGAAAGACATTTCCTACAACTCATCTTCATACTTCAAGTCCAAGAAATGCTCTCACAAAAAAGTTATCAATTTCAACATTATAGGTCATTTTCAAAAGTCAACAAAAAGGGACTTTAAGTCAAAGGCCATAACTTGAGATTGGTAAATCAAAATGACATGGGACCAAAGGCATTGGTTAAAGGACTCAAAGACCTTTCCAAAATGTCCAAGAACATGTAAAAAGCTTAAAAATTGAGCAAGTTATGCCTTGTGGAAGTTGGGAAATTTTTGGGGATTTTGAAAAGTCAACTTTGATTCAAATGGTCTAAATTTGCTAATGGGCCCATTTTTCTTCCATGATTCAACATTCCAAGCCTATCCAAGTCTAAAATACTTCCCTTTGGGCCAAGTGGTCGTGCATAGGCTTGGAATGTTGAATCATGGAAGAAAAATGGGCCCATTAGCAAATTTAGACCATTTGAATCAAAGTTGACTTTTCAAAATCCCCAAAAATTTCCCAACTTCCACAAGGCATAACTTGCTCAATTTTTAAGCTTTTCACATGTTCTTGGACATTTTGGAAAGGTCTTTGAGTCCTTTAACCAATGCCTTTGGTCCCATGTCATTTTGATTTACCAATCTCAAGTTATGGCCTTTGACTTAAAGTCCCTTTTTGTTGACTTTTGAAAATGACCTATAATGTTGAAATTGATAACTTTTTTGTGAGAGCATTTCTTGGACTTGAAGTATGAAGATGAGTTGTAGGAAATGTCTTTCTCTTCAAAATGAGCTTTGGATGGAATTTTTCTGATAATCCATGTGAAAGTTATGCCCTGGTCAATTTCAGTTGACTTTTTCAGCTGTCCAAATATAGTAACTTTTGCATCTTTGATGATTTCTGAGCCAAATTTTGAGAATCATGATCAAGCATTGATCAAATGATGTTTGTGGCTTCAAAATGATATGTTGACCAAACATTTGAACTTTTGACTGCCAAATGACCATTTTGCCCCTACAGTTGACTGTAGTGCAATCTAGGGTTTTGACTGAGCAATTTTGTACTGAATGCCTTGAAATTTGATATGGGGATACTTGACCACATTTGTAAGCATATGAGACTTGATTGGGCCTTTGAAAACTTCAATCTCTTGATCAGAACACAAACCCTAATTTTGACTGTATAGGAGACAGTTGAACTGCACAACCCTTGGGGAATTTTGTGACTTGACTTGGCAATTTCTTGGGGAATATGGGAGGGCAAATTTTGGGGTGCAACAGTTGCCCCTGTTCAATCTTCTTAGACCTGAGGATGCAGATTGGCTGACGTGCCTTTCGTAATCCGAGGGTAGAAGATGATTGGACACTAGAGTGCCCAGAAATTTGCGCTCACATAGTAGCAGTGATGATGGGGGAATGGGCTTATAGATGCCATTTGGGGATTGCTGGATAGGATGATGGGCTTATAGATGCCATCTGGATGTTGATCGCGTAGGAGATTCCTTAGCGAGAACCTGCATACCTGCAAAAGAAAAAGAGTACCTGACACGTTGCAGGGGCTGATTTTAGATGCTTGGTATAGATATGTCCTGACTGGTTACAGGAGCTGAGTCTGGAGCTTCAAACACTGATGAATGAGCCAGGAATGGTTACTGCCTTAGCATGAATGGTAAGAGAACCTTGGGCGACTTTAATCTCAACAACGCTCGTTGAGGAAAATCTTGGTGGAAATTACCATCTTTGCAATATCGGAACGAGAACCATAGAAAATTATAATCTGAAAGGGAATCACCTCACTCATCGTCGGAGAGGGAATTATAGGAAAAGGAATTGTCACCTCACACACCGTCGGAGAGGGAACCATAGGAGACTATCACCTCACACTCATCGTCGGAGAGGGAAACATCTGAAAAGGACTTACTACCTCACACACCGTTGGAGAGGGAACCATAGGAGACTATCACCTCACACTCATCGTCGGAGAGGAAAACATCTAAAAAACTTCTACTGAGTCTTCATCAGAGAAATCTGCTGAGAGTCGATTTAGCTGGACTAGAGAAGGCTTTTTTGTTTGATAAGGATGTGATGAAGGAATCTGAGACGATTGCTACTCCGAATCTATGATGAAGGAATCTGGGACGATTACTACCTCAGCAGGATGATGAAGGAATCTGAGACGATTGCTACTCCAAATGTATGATGAAGGAATCGGGGACGATTACTACCTCAGCAGAATGATGAAGGAATCTGGGACGATTACTACCTCACCGGGATGATGAAGGAATCTGGGACGATTGCTACTCCAAATATATGATGAAGGAATCTGGGACGATTACTACCTCAGCAGGATGATGAAGGAATCTGGGACGATTGCTACTCCAAGTATATGATGAAGGAATCTGGGACGATTGCTACCTCAACGGGTGATGAAGGAATCTGGGACGATTACTACCTCAACGGGTGATGAAGGAATCTGAGACGATTGCTACTCCAAATATATGATGAAGGAATCTGGGACGATTACTACCTCAGCAGAATGATGAAGGAATCTGGGATGATTACTACCTCAGCAGGATGATGAAGGAATCTGAGACGATTACTACCTCAACGGGTAAAGACTTTTGTCTGTTGATCGTTCTTTCCTGAAAAAGTAACGAATTAGTTGTATGCAATGTCATAATGCATGAATTGTATGTCTTCAAAATCAATGAGGTTCGTGTAGTATGATGCATATGTATGCTATAATGTATGAAGATGTAGTTGCTTATGAATGTATTTTTTGTCTAAGAAATAAATCCTTGACGGGTGCCGGGAAGTCACTCCTGGGCTGATGTTGAAGAACAGATTTTGCTTCCACTGGGGATGATAGTTGCAAGTATACCGGTAGGAGAAGACGACTCCGTTGCGGAATAAAACTTGGCGAATGGATTCTGCGGGGAGAAAAATATATTCTAGCGACCATGCTGGGAAGCAATACTCTGTGGGGAGAGGGATGCTTTTGCTGAGTTGTTGATAATAGTTTGTTGGGGTAAGAAGACTTCGTCGAGGACGCTCTTTCCGTGGCTATTGGCTGAGGATAACCCAGTTATATCCTGTTAAGGAAATAACTCTTTAAATCAGGCCGGACGACGCGTTCGTATTCTGCGAGGGATAAGCTTCCAGAATCATACTGGGGGTAGACTTATTGTTTGGGGATATGAATTCCATCTTTCTAGGGGAATTGGATTGGACTCTCCTGGGGGAGTATTGAACTGTATTGGTTATGTTCTTCCACGGAACATACCTTGATACCCTGGAGGACAGAACAATCAGATTGCTTAGACCACCCATTATTGCCCCTGTTTCTATGGGGGAGGCACTTATGGGGTGCTGATAGTTGTTGAGGGTCAAACCTTCTTCTGGTAAGCAGATGATAAGATGACGGGACATAGTCGTACGTTTGGATCCCTAACTTTTGCCTGGACCGCCCTTTCGGGTTTTTAGTCCACCGGGATACCCATTTTTGCTCAAGCCGCCTTTTCAGGTTTTCGACTTGCCGGGTGTACAGATTTCTTCATTTCATCCCTCATTTTGCCCGGACCCTTTTGGTTCGCCGGGAAGCCCTAATTTTTGCCTAGGCATATCAGCCTAGCGGGTCTTTGATTGTGCGTAGTATTTTTCCGACTATGTCCGTTCTCAGAAAGTAAGGAATTGCCCCTGTTTAGAAATGTTTTGTCACCAGAAGATGTTTGATCAGGCGAGATTTGTTGTTGAAATGCCCCAAGTGACTCAGGTGGAGATTTGCCCCAGGCTATTTGGCCTTTTGAGAGATTCTCCGAATCTTGATTGGATTGCCCCAGATAATGGACAATAGCCATGTCCTGCCCCTTGATTGGAAGTACTTTTGTTCATTAGGCATTCATCGTGCGAAGTTCCCTGTTGTTCAAACAAAAAGTCATATGCAAACAAAGTTATGTTAAAAATGCCAAGCTTATGTCTGTCTTGAAGATTTTGAAAATGCATTCTTTTTTCATAAAACAAGTGATTGTTTGTAAAACGTGATGTCAACTCCGTATTTACCGTAGGCCTTAAGGAGTCAGGATACCTTTCGTAACAGTATGCTTTCGAACTAACCCATGCTTCAGCTAGGACTTTTAAGGGTTATAACGTGGCCTGGTTCACGGTTTAAGAAACAAAGGATAAAGGCTCAAATTTTATTTGTACCCACCCGCTCTTCGTGATGTTCTTCAAACCTAAACTCAGCTGATCGTGCGTTAGACCTTGTTTGAGTCTTTGTCCTGATGTTCCAATGATGGTTCAGATATTGATGATTTATTTGGAATAGGCAGTCATTCCTTTTTTGTTGAGGGTTTGTAAGACCTCTTTCTTATCTGATTTTTGTTATCCCTTTCTTTTTTTTTTTTGCCTGAACTGTTTCCTTTTTTGGAATTACAGTCAGCGGGATGCCCCAGTTTCGTAAGTCTCCTTCATGGGTTTAGACTCTTTGGGCTTTCCGTTTATGATTTTGTTTTTGATAATGACTGCCTGTCCTTATGATTGTTCTGAACCATCACTGTCTTTTGTTTGTGGAAAGGCTCATTTGGTGCCATTCATTGTGCACTTGGATCAACTGAGAAGCCTACCCTGCCCCAGGTTATGATTAAGGGTTTCAATTTTCGAAAATAAAACTCCTACTTCTTTGGCTCAGATGGGTTGACGAGGGATTATCATCCTTATAACTCCAGTGTTTAGGAATTGAAACAATGCCTGTACCTCATCAGCGGGGTCTGTTCAAAAGCATACTGTAGATTGCGGTATCATTTTTGTCATCCTCCCTCAAGAGGCTTAAAATTATTAATCGAGAGTTAACATCAGAAAAAATATGAAAACAATCTGCATATAGTGAATGCGAATATATTGATTCAAAATAGACATAAGCGATGCATTAATGTGATAACAATGTTTAACATGAATAACTGTTTGAACAATCAAAGAAAAATACAACTTGAATATTTGAATGAACAAAAGACATTCTCGACGATTTGGTGTAGGATCAGTGTTCAAACTCGACCTCCTTGGCGTCAATCAAATCCTGGATCTTGTTCTTCAAGGTCCAACAGTCGTCGGTGTCATGTCCTGGACTGTCAGAATGGTAGGCACATCTCACACCCGGGTTGTACTTGGGAGAGGAAGTGTCAGGATTTTAAGGAGGATCCTTAAGTGTGATCATTTTCGCCTTCAGCAATTGCTGTAATGCCTGAGACAAAGACATGTTGATGTCAGTATATTTCCTATCTTGATGCTTTATCCTACGCCTATTGCTCTTTCTTGGTTGAACGGGCGTGGGATCGGAAATCTGGATTGCCCCTACATCATGACGACCCTTTTTGCCATGTATAGCATTGGATTCTTTCTTCCCACTGTGGGGCTTTTTCTGAGCATCAGCAGGTGCGGCTTCTTGAATCTTCCCCGACTTGATACCAGCTTCGATTCTCTCCCCAGTCAAGACAAGATCTGTAAACCCAGCAGCAGAATTCCCAATTAGGTGGTTGAAGAATGGGCCAGACAGGGTCCCCAAGAACATGTCGACGAGCTCGCGGTCCGTCAGAGGTGGTTGTACCCTTCCAGCAAGGTCCCTCCATTTTTGAGCATACTCTTTGAAGCCTTCGCCTGTACCCATAGACATCCCCTGAAGCTGAGTACGCGTGGGAGCGAGGTCGGCATTATATTGATACTGCTTGTAGAACGCAGTAGCCAACTCCTCCCAGTTACGAACCTTGGTCCCATCTAGCTGATAGAACCATTCGAGATGAGTCCCTGAAAGACTCTCCTGGAAGAAATGGATCCACAAGTTTTTGTCCACCGTATATGGTTGAATCTTCCGAACATAGGACCTTAGATGCAGCTTGGGACAAGACGCCCCGTCATACTTAGAGAAGGATGGTACTTTGAACTTGTGGGGGATTATCACACCAGTTGACAAACCCAGATCTCCGAAATCCAGCCCAGGTACCTGTTGAGCCTCCATAGCCTTCAACCTATCCTCCAACTGTTTGTACTTGTCCTCAGCCGGAGGGTACTGTTCGTCGTCGAAATCTGTTTCATTGTCAGAGACCACTGGGCTGGGCACCTCTCTCTCATGGTGACTGCTTTCCCTCACATATGGGGTTGTCCTCTCAGTTTCAATTTGCGGTGTATTCCCAGATCTGCGTCTAGGGCTGAACAAAACAGTCCTCTTCTTCTTCTTGTCCTTCTTCAAGAGCAGAGCCTTCAGATCTTGTTGCCCCTGGGTCAAGTTCATGATCAGCTCTTGGAACTGGGCGTTCTGAGCCTGGAGGTCCTTGATAGTCTGCTCGGATGATGATTCAGGATTCATGACGATCGGCTGAAATAAACAGCGAAGGGGTAAGCAACCTGTCAAAAGGATACCTGCAATGCAATGAGATGTATGACATGCATGTAATGTTTTCAAGGACCTCGCGGGGTAAACAGAGAAACTTTATTAGCATTTGGAACCGGTAGCTTGATTGTAAGAACTTCATTTTGTTGAGAGTCCTTCGTCAAGGGTCAAAGGCTCACCATATCCAGTGGGTCATAGCCCCTGACAACCCTAGCTAGAGGAAAATAAACCCTCTTTGCCCCTTGCTAGATGTTTGATTTATCATGACCTGCATCACAAGCCCTTGAGATCCTTGAAATGGGTTAGGATGTATGCAATGGTATGATGTTATGGTATGCATGGGATAATGTGAGTAACCCTGTTATGAGTCCCTAATTAAGGACTGCAAACCAAAACCTGCAAGAAACTTAGGGTACCCTGTTATGAGTCCTAATTAAGGACTATAAACAAGACCTGCAAGAAACAAGTGTCAGGTAACAAGTACGCAAGTAGGCAAGTACAAAGGCACACAAGTCACACAAGAGAAACCCTTAGGGTTTAGGCCAGCATGGGGTCTGGGTAGTACCCTCTTGAAGTTGGTGGGCTCAACCTGTCCTAATCAAAGTAACCGGGTTCTAAGGTTCCCAATATCACGGGATTGCTTTCATTGTTCATCGTTTCGATTTAGCCACTGAACTGGCGACCGAAATATTCCAGGAAAGCAACCCTCAATTGAGTGTAGTATCGAGTATCAACCAACCTCGGACTGCACCAAAGTCAGTTATCTCACTACCCTAAAGAGGCCAAGATAGTTCAATTAAGGTTCCTAAGGTCTGTTGATGCTTCACGACACCACGCGGAGGCCCCGTACTCTCCTTGACTGAACTCAAGGGTTACCAGTACACACCAAAGTGCCACATCAACGTAGCAGACTGTTTCAACCATGTCGGTATACCCCGCACAGTTCCCTCACAGCCTTGTTGCTACTTTCTAAGAAAGGTATCCCCCAGATCCGGGTTTAGGATCTATAGCACTCCCAAGCAACCCGCAATAATAAAGCAAGCAAAGAAGACAATTGAAAACATAGTTATGACCTAGCCCTAAGGTACACCCCACTTTAAGTTTAATCCCCAGCAGAGTCGCCAGTTCTGTGATCGGTGGATCTGGAACTGACTGTTTACCGCTGGTTCGCGAAATGTCGCGGAAGCAAGAGTCGCCACCGTCTTTTATTTTCTCCAAATGGAAAGGACAAAAGCACAGAAAAATTCCTTATAGAGATTGCTCTCGGTTCGGGAGGTAGGTTATAGAAAGGGAAGGTGTTAGCACCCTTTCTATCCATGGTTATACATGGGCTCTTAGATACTTGCTCATTGTGTTTTCAAAATTGTTTGTTTGCTTTTCAATGTGGGTTTAAAAAAGTTTCTTTTGAAAAATTTCAGTTCGACTCGTACGTCAGAGTGTTTGAAAAGTTTGTTTTGAAAGCTTTTGAAAAGTGTTGGTGTGAAAAGATTTTGAATTTTGTTTTGAAGAGAGCAAGTATCCTTGAGAACCCACCTACCCTAAGGAATTCGTCTGTGTAAATGTCCTTTAAAGTAATGCCATCCCACCATTGAGAGGTAGGTAGCACCACCGTTGGAGGTGTTCGGGTCAATTCGAGTTTTAGGGACATAGTGATCACCGGAGCAATGGGAAGACACCTTAGAAGCTACCCTCATGCCAGGTTCCCGGATCATGAGGACTTACTAAGACGTCCTCTACTTGACGACCACCTTTCGAAAGGCAACGGTGAGGCGCACCCTAGGGGTGGTGTGTGCGAATTGTGTGTCATGTTTCAGTTATTTGTCTTGTCATGTTCATTGTGATCTACGCTTGATTTTAATTAGGGCCATACATTCTTTCATGCTTATTTAACAGTTATAAAGTTTGCGGGGAAAATAAATCTAAACTATTACAAACGGCGCGGGTCCACATCGCCAAAATTAAACCGGACCCGATTTGACGGAAAATAATAAAGCAAAAGAAATAATAGTGCGAGAAATTTAAATTACAATGCTTTGGGAGAGATACAAAATTAATTAAACGACATAAAATAAAATACGCGAAATTAACAATTAAAAATATGGGCGTTGGACCCTTTTGCAAAAATTAAAGTTAATGAAGAATTAAAATTAAAAGAAAAAAAAAAGAACGTTTTTGGTATTTTGGTATTTTTTAGGATTTAATGGAAAAAAGAATTAATTAAAATTAAAATGAAGCGTCAAACCCTAATTCTAATGTTTTTTAAGTTTATTGTGAAAATATTAAGTTTTAACCTAATTTAAATCTAAGTTAATTTACATGCAAAATTTAATTATAGAAAATAAATAAAATAAATATTATTATTGTAAAAAGGAAATTAAAAGGAATCAAATTAACAATTAAACCTATTTCTACATATTTTTGTATTTTTATTATGAAAAGAATTAACAATAAATCCTAATTTAAATCAACTAATTAACATGCAAATTTTTATGAAAAATAATTAAGATAAAACAAATATTATATTTTCACCTTTTCTGATTTTTTTGTATTTTTTATGTTTTGTAAAAAGTAATTAATTAAATAAACGATAATTAAAATAAAAATAACAATTAAAACAAGAATAAAAAATAAATAATAAAAATAGTGAAGGCAAACCAGGGGGGGGGGGGGTAGCCCCAAATTGGAGGTTTTGATGGTAAAGCCTGGCCCATTAAGATTCAGCTTCGTTGACTTTTCCAAGCATGATGTGGCATGTTGACTGGGATGTAGGGTGTTCTTTGATTCTTGGCCATGGATCTGGATTCGTTTAGCACGTGGCTGGCTGGATGAAGTGGAATATGGTATACCCACAAATCAAACGCTGCATGGGATTAATTGATGAAAAATAATATGGAACATGTGAAAGACCTGGGGTTCGAACCCAGGTCAAGGGAATTACTAGCGCTTGCATCAACCACCTGTGCCAATGGACATATTTGATATATAATTAAACAATGAATATAATAAGAACAAACAAGAGTTAGTGCTCCAAAACGCGCGCAATTTCAAAATGGCCAATGGCTGATGGACACGAAATCATCTTCTTCCTCATCCTGTAAAACAAAACACTATGGCAACGGTTTTCGTAGCGTTTTCTTAGGGCCTCTATCAGAAAATAACGAATAGCCCCTCGACGCTCATAAATTGAGCGCGAGGGTTGGAATCTCTCCGTCTAGATATGCTGAGTCCAATGGTGGTACTGGGATGGTCTAATTTTGCTTGTATTAAGAATCCCTAATTTTGAAACCTGCAAACCCTAAATCTCATTCATGGCATCATCACGTATGGCACAGAAAAACGCAATTAAAGGTGTTAGTTAGCTTCAAAAACTCACAACAAACATGAATCAATAAATAAAAATGGCAAAGGATGTATGAATCATGATGTACGATTCCAAAATTTTTGAGATACAGTCTGAGTTCATGATACCGATTCAGGGCGTTTTGGTGGTTGATATTGATTGGAATACCTTCAGGAATGCTTAAGGAAGCTATTGAAATAGGTTTGGTGTCTCGAATCAATCTCTAGCACTGATTTCAGATTTTAGTTTTTATGGAAAATTTCCAAGTTTTCAACCTCTTCTTGAGCGCAGCTTTTTGTGTCTTATCATTAGGTTTTTCATCCTGCATATGTAGTGAGTAATTAGGTTAAGAAAATTGGATCAAAATCCATTGTTTTTATGAATTGGAGATTTGATTTGTTAAGGATCTTTTTTCAATCTTTTTCTCATGTATTTTGTATCAATTAAGCTCAATTAGTCCAATTCTTTCCTAATTAGCATGTGCACGAGATCTTGAGTCTAGAATGTGCATAAAAAGATTTTTTTAGGTCAAGTTTATATTTTCTACATATTTAAATGATTTAAATGAATTAATATTAATATAAATTCAAATAAATAAATAAAAATTGAGAAAATACTTCCCTTTGGGCCAAGTGGTCGTGCATAGGCTTGGAATGTTGAATCATGGAAGAAAAATGGGCCCATTAGCAAATTTAGACCATTTGAATCAAAGTTGACTTTTCAAAATCCCCAAAAATTTCCCAACTTCCACAAGGCATAACTTGCTCAATTTTTAAGCTTTTCACATGTTCTTGGACATTTTGGAAAGGTCTTTGAGTCCTTTAACCAATGCCTTTGGTCCCATGTCATTTTGATTTACCAATCACAAGTTATGGCCTTTGACTTAAAGTCCCTTTTTGTTGACTTTTGAAAATGACCTATAATGTTGAAATTGATAACTTTTTTGTGAGAGCATTTCTTGGACTTGAAGTATGAAGATGAGTTGTAGGAAATGTCTTTCTCTTCAAAATGAGATTTGGATGGAATTTTTCTGATAATCCATGTGAAAGTTATGCCCTGGTCAATTTCAGTTGACTTTTTCAGCTGTCCAAATATAGTAACTTTTGCATCTTTGATGATTTCTGAGCCAAATTTTGAGAATCATGATCAAGCATTGATCAAATGATGTTTGTGGCTTCAAAATGATATGTTGACCAAAAATTTGAACTTTTGACTGCCAAATGACCATTTTGCCCCTACAGTTGACTGTAGTGCAATCTAGGGTTTTGACTGAGCAATTTTGTACTGAATGCCTTGAAATTTGATATGGGGATACTTGACCACATTTGTAAGCATATGAGACTTGATTGGGCCTTTGAAAACTTCAATCTCTTGATCAGAACACAAACCCTAATTTTGACTGTATAGGAGATAGTTGAACTGCACAACCCTTGGGGAATTTTGTGACTTGACTTGGCAATTTCTTGGGGAATATGGGAGGGAAAATTTTGGGGTGCAACACCTATCATTCCCAAGCATGTGGCTAGGATGGCATCTCTCAAGGACGCAGAGGCTGTGATTAAGGAGGGGAAGAGCACAGTATGGGGGAAATTTCCCGACTTTCCCTATAAGACAGACAAGTTTGGGTTGGGGTTTACTGCTGCAGGACAAAAGGCTATGCGTCGCTCTAAGATTGGAAGATCACCTGTCAAGATTTCTCACCATGGAATCAATGTTGTAGAAGATGAAGCTGAGGAGAGCCACTTTGAAGATTGGATTTTTCCGACTGTTGAAGGGGGTTTGAGCAATTGGGAAGCAAAGGATTTTGTTCCTATCACCTTTATCAACCAGTAATTTTATCTTTGAACAATTTCCCATTTTTATGGTCTGTAATAACTAAAACACTCCGCACACTATTTTCACCTCATGCCTTGCCTGGGGCATGTAGGTCCATTTGTAAGGGCTTGATTTTCTTCATAATCATATGCCATGTTTTAGTGAATCATTGGACTTTTTTCATCTATAAACTGCTGTGTCCATTTTCTTTCCTTTTGCATTTTTGTTTGTTTAAGGATGGCTATCCCTTACACACACCCACACTCACAAATGCAGGTACCCATCCACTCCGGATTCCATGGGTGACTATTTTGCTTTAGCTTTCAATAACTCTGAAGATTTGGTCAATCAAGCTGAGTACGAAGTTGACGAAGATTGTGAAGTGCCGGGAGAGTTATCCAGACTTCTACAACAAGAAGAGAGGGCCATCTTGCCTCATGAAGAGTTGCTAGAAACCATCAACTTAGGGACAGAGGAAGACAGGAAGGAAGTAAAAGTGGATGCCAACCTGGAACAAGTGTCAAGGAGCGCTTAGTGCAGTTGTTGAACAAATATGTTGAAATCTTCGCTTGGTCTTATGAAGACATGCCTGGGCTAGACACCAATATCGTGGTTCACCGTCTCCCCACAAGAGAAGATTGTCCACCGATCAAGCAAAAGGTTCGCCGAATGAGGCCTGACATGTATGAGAATATTAAGGCTGAAGTAATGAAGCAATTCAATGCTGGTTTTCTGGCTGTTACAACCTATCCACAATGGGTTGCTAACATTGTGCCCGTACCCAAAAAGGACGACAAGGTCAGAATGTGTGTGGACTATAGGGATTTGAACAGGGCCAGCCCTAAAGACGATTTTCCACTACCGCATATCGACATCTTGGTTGACAATACAACTCAACACACGGTTTTTTCCTTCATGGACGGATTCTCGGGCTACAACCAGATTAAAATGGCCTCCGAGGACATGGAGAAAACTACCTTTGTCACGCAATGGGGTACCTTCTGCTACAAAGTGATGTCGTTCAGACTGAAGAACGCAGGGGCAACCTATCAACGCGCCATGGTAGCTTTGTTTCATGATATGATACATCATGAGATCGAAGTTTACGTAGACGACATGATAGCTCGATCACAGACAGAAGAAGAGCACCTTGAACATTTGCAAAAACTGTTTTCCAGGTTGAAGGAGTATAAGCTCAAACTGAACCCAAGCAAGTGCACTTTTGGAGTTAGGTCTGGTATGTTGGTGTAAGCCCTAGAGGCCAATACTTTTGGTACTTGTATCGAATTATTTATTATTAATAAAAGGCATTTCTTTATTATGTTTGCTTTCCAAAATAATAAAGTCCCTAGAATGGTTTATTTGTTTAATGAAATGTTAAGTGTGACTTAATCATGAGATCCCATTAAACATAAGACACTATTCTTAAAGTATCCGTAGTCAAGCTTTAATGTGAAGTGGGATAACATTAAAGCATTAAGATTATTATGAAGATAGATTGATGATCACATCTCATGGATCATAGATAAGGAGTTATCAAGTCTTGACATAGGTATGAATATTAGGAGTAATATTTATACTGGATTGACCCGCTATGAGAATACTACATAGAATGTTATGCAAAGTGTCATAAGTTATTCTCATGATGATAATGGTGTATACCACCCTTCGACCTGAAACCACTATGAACCCTAGATGTAAAGTCAAGTACTTTATTGCTGATCAAACGTCATCCGTAACTGGATGACTATAAAGACGGTTGATGGGTACTTTACAAAGCATGCTAAGGGACATGAGTGACCTAGATGGAATTTGCTCATCCTGCATAACAGGATAAATGTATAAGGGCCCAATATTGAACTGGACAAGGGTGACACAGTGTATGCCTTGTGTTCAATATAGACATGAGGGCAAAAGGGTAATTGTACAACACAAATATTATCACGGAAAAGGTTTGGTCAGATCACATGACATTTTCGTGACTTGGGTAATAGTGATGTGTTGCTAGATACCGCTCACTGTTTATTATATTAAATGTGTGATTTAATATAATTGCCAACGTCGCGAAAACCTACAGGATCACACACATAAGGACAGGTTGATGAGAGATAGAATAAATAAGGAACACCGTAAGGTACGGTGCACTTAAGTGTAATACGGAAAGTGGTAATGTACCACGTGGATAAGTGATATATGGTACATCATAAGGTATGATGTCCATAAGCTTAATTGGGCTTTTAGCTTATAGCCTTAATTGGGATTTTAGCTTGTAGCCCACACGAGTGATTCTATAAATAGATCCCTTGTGATGAAGCAATTTCACTTGATGCAATTTCGTTTTTGATTCTCTCTCTCACTCAAGGTTTTCGTTCGTGATCAGCTAGCACTGTGACCGAAAGCGATCTGTTCGTGTGGACTGAGTAGAGGCGTTGTTCTTCATCAACGCTCGTGATCACAACATCAAAGGTCTGAATCGCCATAAGAGGTAAATATTTCTATCACTGACCATGTTCATTCGTAAGGATCGCTAAAGGAAAATTTTAAATTCCGCTGCGTTTTTTATCGCAATTTTCCTTCATGGTAAACTTTTGGGATTTATTGTCAACAACAAGGGTATTGAGGTTGATCCTGCTAAAGTAAAGGCTATACGAGAAATGTCTGCCCCCCGTACTAAAAAGGAGGTTAGAGTATTCTTAGGACGCTTGAACTATATTGCGAGGTTCATCTCTCACCTGACATCTACCTGTGAGCCAATTTTCAAACTATTGAAGAAAGATCAGGTAGTTGAATGGAACAATGATTGTCAAGTTGCTTTTGATAATATCAAGGAGTATTTACTAGAACCTCCTATCCTGATGTCACCCGTCGAAGGAAGACCGTTGATCATGTATCTGACTATTTTGGATAACTCAATGGGGTGCGTGCTGGGCCAACATGACGAGTCTGGTCGAAAAGAGCATGCCATTTATTACCTTAGCAAAAAGTTTACCGACTGTGAGACTCGCTAATCACTGCTCGAGAAAACTTGTTGCGCTTTGGTATGGGCTGCTCGCCGGCTAAGGCAGTATATGTTGACTCATACCACTTTGCTGATTTCTAAAATGGATCCGATCAAGTATATTTTCGAGAAACCTGCTTTATCTAGAAGAATCGCTAGATGCCAGATGATCCTGACTGAGTATGACATCCAATATACTACCCAAAAAGCTATAAAAGGGAGTGTACTAGCTGACCATCTAGCTCATCAAGCCGTCGAAGATTATCAATCTATGAGGTTTGACTTCCCAGACGAGGACATCATGGCATTGGACAACATCGAAGGTAACAGACCGTACGACAGACTTGAACAAGGATCCCGATGGACCCTGCACTTTGATGGTGCTTTAAATGCACTTGGAAACGGTATCAGTGCGGTACTCATCTCTCTGGAAGGTTGCCACACACCCTTCACTGCCCGACTTTGTTTCAGCTGTACCAACAACATGGCCGAATACGAAGTTTGCATCTTTGGTCTCAAGGCTGCTATAGACTTGGGAATCAAATCTTTGGTCGTATTTGGGGACTCGGCTTTGGTTATCAGTCAAGTCAAAGGAGAGTGGGACACCAAACATCCTAATCTTATTCCATACAAAGAACATGTCCTGACTTTGTTGCCTCACTTCGAGCAGATTACTTTCGAGCATTTCCCGCGAGAAGAGAATCAACTAGCAGATGCTCTGGCTACAATGTCTTCCATGTTTAAACTCAACTGGATAACGAGGCTCCCCAAATCACCATCGAGCGAATGGACGAACCTGCACACTGTCATGAGATTAATACCGAAGAAGTAGTGGAACAACCCTGGTTTCATGAAATCAAAAGGTATCTCTAGACTAGAGAATACCCCGAAGGAGCTTTCGTCAATGACAAAAAGTTCTTAAGGAGATTTGCTGCCAAGTTCTTCCTAAGCAATGGCATCCTTTATAAGCGCAACCATGATTGTGTTTTACTTCGATGTGTGGACAAAGCTGAAGCAAAGTTGATCATGACTGAGATACACAGTGGCATATTTGGCACCTATTTGAGCGGACATATGATGGCTAAGAAGATTCTAAGGGCAGGCTACTACTGGTCTATCATGGAAGCTGATTGTCACCAACATTCCCGTACTTGCCACAAATGCCAAGTCTACGCCGACAAGGTACATATTCCTCCTGTTCCTCTCAATGTTCTGATAGCTCCTTGGCCATTCGCAATGTGGGGCATTGACATGATTGGAGAGATCAAGCCTACGGCATCCAATGGATATCGCTTCATTTTGGTCGCTATTGATTATTTCACCAAGTGGGTTGAGGCAGCTTCCTATGCCTCTGTTACAAAGAATGTGGTTGCCCATTTCATCAAGCAGAACCTCATATGCCGGTATGGTGGTCCCCGACAGGATCATCACAGACAAAGGTACGAATTTGAACAATACTATGATCACTGCTCTATGCGAACAGTTCAAGATTTATCATCACAATTCATCTCCCTATCGGCCAAAGATGAACGGTGTTGTTGAAGCCGCGAATAAAAAATATCAAGCAGGTCATTCAAAAAATGACAGTTACCTACAAAGACTGGCATGAGATGTTACCGTTTACTCTACATGGATATCGTACCACGACACATACTTCAACAGGGGCAACCCCATTTTCTTTGGTGTATGGCATGGAGGATGTCCTACCCATGGAAGTTCAGATTCCTTCCTTAAGGATTATGAAGGACGTTGGTTTAAGTGAAGATGATTGGATTCAGACCCGACTTGATCAACTCAATTTGATCGACGAGAAGCGACTTACTACTATTTTCCATGGTCAGACGTATCAAAAACGGATGATCAAGGCTTTCAACAAGAAAGTCAGGCGTCAGATATATCAAGTCAGAGATCTTGTAATCAAGCAGATCATCTTACCGCAAAGTGATCCCAGGGGAAAATGGACTCCTACTTACGAAGGACCATTTGTGATCAAGAGC